>VZRQ01006936.1:182036-204992 GCA_013397975.1 Machaerirhynchus nigripectus
GGCGCCGCCGAAGGGACCCCGGAACTGCCCTCAGCGCGTCCCCCTCCGCCCTCCCTGCCCTGACAGGCCTGGGGCAGCGGGGGTGTCGTGACGGGGAGTCGCGACACGCTGCGCGGACACGGCGGGATGTCGCGCTGGGCTCGGCCCGGCACAGGCCCGAGGAGGCGGCCCCGAGCCTCGGGTGTCGCTGGGCCCGGCGGGGCCTGGCGGGGTGCGGGCCCGCGGCCCCTCACAAAGGAGCTGCAGGGCTCAAACACACCCCAAACGCGCCTCTCCCGTCCCGCCGACACAGGGCGAGCCCCGGGGAAGGTCAGCGGCGGAAGGGGCTGACAGGGCCGCGACACAATAAATAATCGCTATTTATAAACTTAGGGAGCGCCTTGGCTCCCGCCGCGGCCTTCCCGCCTTTCGGCTGCTTGGCTGTGCGGTTGTTTGGGTTTTTTCCTGCACTAACTCACTTCCTCAACGTTAAAGAAGTGCCACCACTCGAGGGGAACCTCAGTCTGGCTCCGGTGTGGCTTCGCCTCCTAAAAAAGATCCCTAATCCCCCTCGGCGCTGATAGCGATGGATACAGACCTACGTGTGAGGCTCCCAGGCACTTCCGAGTGCCTCCCTGCGCCCAGGTGCTCACAGCCTGCTTAAGGAATGTTAATCACCCTCCTCCCCGGAGTGCACAGATTCTCCATAGACAAGGCTGTTAAATTCCAGTCTGGAATGGGGCTGTTCCAGACGGGCTTCCATGCCTGTATCGTTATCCTTCTTGCCGCTCTAGGCTGTGGGATGTTTTTGGGTAAAACATCGCAAAGATTTAAGGAGAGAAGGAGCAGCTGTAAACTGGTGTGGCTCTTGCCAGGCTCTTACCTGCTCCACCTGAGGACAGCTCCAGACCAGGAACACTGTTCAGAACAAATCATTCCCACGTGTATTTTAACTGTTTTCCCACTCCGAGTGCCTGCAAATCGCTGGGAAACTGCCCAGCCTGTGCTGCAGGAGAAGAAAAGTTGGATAATGTGGGATTGTGGGTGTGTTTGCTCCTTTATACAGTGTAGCAGAGACTGATAGTTCAGATAGTTTGTTTATAGCTGTGATATTTCTCAGATACTTGGATATTTCTCAGTTTTTAGGAGCCCTAATGAATTATTTCTGGGTTAGCAAGTGTGTCACTTCCCAGTTCTTATCTAACTATTGAGTAATTGTTGCACTCTGATTTCCCAGCACGTGACTTTTGTTTGCTTTGACCATAAATAGTATTTTTAGCATCTTCAAGAAATAGTTGGCCAGCAGTCTTTGGCAAGCAGCTCCCATTGAGGCGGGAAAGGTTCGGAAGTGCTTGTGTTTGTAAACAGTGTCCCTTCTCCATGAGAGCAGTGAGAGGAGAGGGAGGTGAGTGCAGTTCAAGAGTGGAGATGTTTGAGGGACTGGGCATGAGAGCACAGACCTTCCTCAGGTGAGACTTCAAAAAGTTGTTGGATAGAGTGGGAGATCCTTGGAAATCAGGAATGAGTAGAGAAAAAAAAATACACATAATTCCTGTTGGGGGGAAGAACTTGTTATAAATACCTTGGGAAAAAAATGGGTTTTGAAGCTTTCTCCCATTTACCTGTGTGTGCCTGCTAATTAATTATCTTTTCAATACATCATGCACATTCATCAGGCAGAAGCTCCTTGAATTGTTTTTGTCTTTGGAATATCTTTTCCTGTGTTTTTTTCCCTTTCAGCAAAAAGTGACATCTAAATCTTTTGGCAGCATTTTGTTACAAGTGACCTGGGGTCCTCTGAGGATTTAAACTTCTGTGAGAGAGAATAGAAGTTTTACATTGATGGACTATAATGGGAAGTGTGGGTAGATTTCTTACAGACTGCAATGAAAGAATGGCTTTTGTCATGTATAGTTTTGTCTCTAGAATACTAAATGATGGCTGAATAAGTAGTAGTTGGGAGGAGGGTTTATACAGTGGTTTTAAATTTAATCTATCTAGGCAAGGAGGAGATGGCCTATAAAGGGTTCAAACCCTGGTATGTAACATTTGCAGCCTAAATTTTCATTCAGGTGTCAGCAGTTTGTCAAAATTCATGAAGTTGGATCCTGAATTAAGATATTTTATCCAAGGCTACAAAAACTTTCAGCAGGGGATTTTCATGTTGGAGTTGTTTTAACTTTGTGACCTGACCTTGTTTTAAACTTAAAGCTGAACCCTGTGCACTCTAATGGGGGCGATTTAATCCCTCCGTGGCTTTTGGCGGAGACAGAGTGCAGAGAATTTGGATCAAGGGCCATTCTAGCCAAAAACTGTTCAAAACTCTTGTTGCTCAGAGCTTGTCACCATCATGATCCTGAGCATCGGTGCAGAGATAGATTATTTTGAGACAGCCATGCAGGCAGAAATTCTGCTTTATATTAATCCCTCGGCTGACGTTTCTGTGAGTTTTAGGTATGATGGTGGTGTAATTTGTTGCTCACTGGCTGTGGCTGTTTGGGGATGTGAGGAAAAACTCCTGGGTGTAGGAATGGAAAATAATCCAGGCAACGGAAACGATCTGTTCTTACTGCCTTCTGTGCAGGTCAGAGATTGATGGAGAGTGAATCTGAAACCTGTAGTGGTTTTCTACTGAGCTCGTGTTCTTTGTGTAGAGAACAGTGGAGGTGAGGTATGGGTGGTTACTGCTGTTTTAATAAACATCTGTGGGGATTGAGCTGGCTTGGGGTTGCTGGTGTTGGACCCTAAAAGAGACAAGTGCTGAGCTCAGCCCTGGGTGGGAGCATCAGTCTCACTCTAGTATTGTGCCTCTTTTTTTCTCCATTTTTTTTTTCCCTTCAGTGAAAGCAGCATCTGGGTGCGCAGAAGTCAGGGTTTAATTTTTGCTGTGCTCTGTAAAACTCGGGATAGGCAAGGTGTAAGTTGGGTTGCATTTGTGGCATTTGGAGTCAGAGGCTCAAATTCAATGCTGAATGAAAATGTTTTCAAATGAAAATACATCTTTAGGCTTTAAAAAAGCTCCTTTGGATCTTGGATCTCTGAGTGTAGGAATTCCTGTGGTTGGATGCCTGAAGTGTGAGGGGTTTTTGCTGTTGTCCCCTGAACCCTAAAGTACATGGGGTTTGTTGTTCCCCCTCTAACCCCATACATGGAAAGAGCAGATGGAAATGGACACTGTAATACAGACAGGAAAGGAATGTGCTGCCCGGCAAGCGGGGAGCTCTTGGATGTGTGTGCCGGACCACGATGCCTGCTTAATTGAAACAAGCTGCTTTGTGCCGCCTGCAGCAGCATGGGGCTCAGGTAGCCTGGAATAGACCCCTGAGAGCCTCCACTGCAGGAGAGCTGCAAATACAGCCCTTGGAGCTGGAAATTCCAGGGAGCTGGGACAGGTCCCGGGAAATGGTGGCCCTAAGGATTGGGACAAAACTTGTTGGATGCAGCAGAAGTGAGGGGAATGCCAGCTGTGCTCAGCCACACACGAGGGAGTTTCCAAGTGTGTTGACAAATAAGGATCAGAAGTTGGAACTAACTTTGTGTTCTTTACTCAATAACATATTTTATTAATCTGCAGGACTTCAGGCTGATTTAAATGATTAAGTACTCCTGGGCTGACTTAGCCAGGACCACAGGCAGCTCCATGAGCTGGAAATGCCAAAGGCAGAGCGCTGGAACACAGTGAGCAGACAGTGACAGCACCAGCTGAGAACTCCTGACAGACACATTTTGTAAAACACATTTGTATCCAAGATGTTGCTGGATGATATACTGTGACCATATAGATATTGAGGGTTTGATAAAGTATCTGCTGCCTGGGCTAGGTTTTTAGGGAACAGCTTTCAGCATTTCAGGGGGACAAAGCCTTGAAAGAGTTGTGCAGCTTCCAATTTAGAAGGTGACAGGTTTTGGCATCTGCAAAAGTATTAACATCTTCTGTGCTTTTTTCTGCAGTTTCCAAGTCATTTAAATGCTCTTGTGCTTTATAGAGTAGTAAATAATTGTCAATAATCCGTAACATGGGTTTTAAAACCAGTTTTACTCTGCTTTTTAAGGCTTTCTGCTAACAAACAGTTCTTCTTGCTTGCGTCACTTGTCAGGTTGTTGGATTTGTATCCCTTGACACCCTGCCTTCAAACCTGCAAGTGCATAAAACCTTTTTTTAGCCCTTTTTGACCTCATTTCTAGGCCAGTGTCATGTACTTTGTACCCAGTCACATCTAAGTACATCAATCACCCATACGTGTCGTGTGACAGTAAGGGGACACCCCACTGGCCCAGGATTGGATACACTTCCTTGTTTTTCCATTGCATATTTGTTTTCAGCCTGCTCACCCTACCCTGAGTCCCTGTGAGCTGGAGTTTCTGCCAGCCTGACACTTGGATTGCCACATTCAAAACCTAATTTATCCTGGAGCATTTTCCCTCAAAGGAGATTGAAGGCTGAGATAAGTTGAAAAATCTTACGGCCAGCAGATATTCTGTAATTCAGCCAAATTCTTTTTTTTTAACATTCTTGTATCTCTTGCATTAGTGGGGGGACTGCACACTTCTGAAATATTATCAAAAATATGTCTCACCTGAAGCCTTCCTTTATTTATTCCTAATTATGTGATAGTTCAGGAGGAAACTGCTGTAGGTATTCAGAGTAGTTCCAGAAAAACTCCCTGGACCTTTGGATCTGCCATTAGTAGTTACTCCCTGAGTTGGGAGACTGGACACATTCCTGCTCATCTGGAAATCCAGAAATTTGGGAGGGTTTGTTGCTTATCAGCTCCTTGCTGGATTACCTGCTTTGGAATAACTAGTTCATGATAGTTTGGGAACCTGTGAACCTGCAGTTTTCGCGTAGAAAAAGGGATGTAACTGTGTGAGGAGTAACTTTCTGTACTTCAGTGAAGTTAAGCATCCTGGTGGTGTTTTCACTGCCAATGTGGTTATATTTTTCTGACAGTTGATCAGATTTAAATGGTCATTAAAGTTACCCAACAACCACCTTGAAAAGCGCATCCTCAGCTGGTGGCCTGTATCTCCTTTCAAGGCACAATATTTGTCTTGATGTTTGTGTAAATGTAAAATACAGTTGTTACTTTCATTTTTTAATTGAGTGATGCTTGCGATTGTAGCTGTGGTTCCCGTTTGAAGTTGTCTTTTCAGGTAGCGTGTCCAGGTAACAATTGGTTTGGGTGACTTGATTTTTCCATTACATGGATCTGTTTTATTTGGAGAGGGGAATGTGGTTTTCTGCATTGTCATTGCAAAACTTTCTCTTTTTTTGCTTTATCTTTTGGAGGAACTGAATTCAGGCCTGTTTGTGGTTGATATTTCATACTCAGTGCAGAAAACCACTTTTGATCCCCCCGTGGAAAGAAATGGGCTGAGCAGGCACAGTCCCTCCGTTGATGCTCTCTCAAGGTGCGGCTTCTGACTTTGCCCCTGGAGACCATCAGTGCTTTGCAGTCAGGAGGAGATTATCCTCCTGCCCCTTTGATTCCCTTTTGAACAGGAGATGATCCATGCCTGGGAATGCAGAGGGAATCAGCAAGCCACTCTGAATTTCTGCTGGATACCGGCTTGTTTGCATGTATTGTAGGCACGGAAGCAAGGAGTTGTGCTGTGTTAAGTTGTACTCTTGAGAGCAAAAAGAATCCAGTGGTTTATACACTGGTCTAAACAAAGGGGTTTTCAGAGCCTGGGGAATTTTCAGGCAAAGTTAGGAGTACTGTTTTCATGCATGTGTCTTGCAGGTCACACAGTTTAAAAATAAATAAACCCCAGGACCGTGTCAGCCACAGTGTGGCTTGTGTGCGTGCTTAATCCCAGGGAATGCGTCTTTTGTAGCCCCCAACTGATTTCCCTGAGGGGGAATCTGTAGTTGGTTATTTTAGGACTCACTTCAAAGTTCTGGCATTTTCTTAAAGGGTTTCAGACTCTGCTTGCTAGAAAAAACACTGGATATTGAGCTGAAGCCTGGTGAAAATTTTCTTTTTTTTCTTTTCACTTTCCACACTTGAGGAAGGAAGGTCCCTTAAAACAGGCCAATTTTTTTTTTAAGTTCTGTGCTATATTCTAATGTACTGTATTCTGTATATATTCTAATTGGCAGTTAGTGTATTTTCACATCCTGACATTTCACAAGAAAGCTTCATTCATCTCTTTTTTTTTTTGGTTTTGGCATGTGGTGTGTTTTGATTTTTCTGTTTTGCCTCAGAAGAAAATATTCGGTGCCGTTGGGCTTTGCTTTCCTTGGTGCTGAGGCAGGACCAGTTCCCCGTGGGTTTTCAGAGTGACTGTTCAGTTCCTGTCGGAAGTGCCTCTGGTTGATTAGGGATCCCCACTGCTGAGTAATGACAGGACTGTATTTTTGGGCAAGAATTGGTGTTGGCGTGGTACAGAGCATCCAGCCGTGCAATAGGGAGTGCAGTGCTGAAACTGTGGTGAAAGTCAGCTTGAAAACAGGGCTGGGATTGATGCTGGGTCTCTGTTCAAGAGGAAAACACTGAGGCTGGGGAAATTCCTACTGAAAGAGAAAGTTTATGGTAAGTGCCTGCCTTCTGAGCAAAAGGAAACATCCAGAGTAGGTGAAAATGGGGGCATTTGGCTGTTTCTCTCTAAGGAAGGGAGGAGGGTAGGCTGGAGCTTGATCTTTGGATGGAATTGGGACAGGTCCAGCCATGGTTTGCTGGAGGTGGAGCTTTGCCCCTGAGGTTTTTAAAGGGGATGCTGAGAGGAAGTGAATGAGCCAATGAATCCCGGTTTTGTGATGAAATTAGTGGAGCCCCTCTCCGTAGGAGAGGCCAGTGCAGGCAGATGGGCAGCAGGTAAGAAAGGCTGTAAAAGCTTAATAGTAGTAAGGGGTGAGACTTGATGAGGGTTAAACTAAGCTTAACCCATTTGTTATCCATGACAGTGCACGTGTTTGGAGCAGAGCTTTGGCAAGCTTATGTTTTCTGGTAGAAGGCATGGAAACTGCTCTACTGATTGTCATTTTTTGGTCAAAAGATTCCTTCATTTCTTTAAATTACATGGGGTTTAGTTTGGAGGGGAGCATGGCTTGAGTTCCCAGTGCTTGTATCTTCTGCCTAACAGATGTAAAGGTGTCATTCCTTAGCTCCATGTGCCAACTCCTGCTTTTACCCAAAGTCACTGAGTGACCAGTTCCCTCACTCAGGGTACAGTGCAATGGCTGCTTCTCATTAATGCTTGCCCTTAACTTAAAGAGCCTTTTTATCTTTCAGCCATGTTCTAATGGAACAGGTCTGGCTTGCACCTTTCCCATTTCTGCTCCACCCATAGCTCTCCAGTTTGCATACATGTTTTAGCACCTTTGTTGAATGCAAGTGTTGCTTGTCATTGTGTTAGTCATGAGCTGTAAGTCATTTATCCTTTTCTTTTTAATATTTAATTTGATAGATACGTGGACATAGATGTTTTTGTTTTGTTAATTTTCACACCACATCTTTTCTGTACTTTAGGTTGACTCCTCACTGCACTGTGAAAACCATTAGGAAAAAGTCCTTGGGGTTAAAACCTGGGGCTCCACACTGTTACCTGCACTTGGGGCTAGAAATTAATATAAATGTCGACTGATCTGTCTGAAGCTGAACCCGTGCATCATAAGGCGCTTCCACTCTTAACGGGAGCTCAGCTGATCCACACGGACAAGTTAAGTGAGGTAGGGGCTGGCCCTTTCTCCAAGCTTGCCCTTGGATCAGTCCTTGACTTCCAGTCGTGCTGAAAGTTACTCAGTATTCTTTCTCCCCTGCTTCTAGGAAACTCAGCTGGGAGTCTAAAAACTCTGCTTCCCCTTCCCTGCTTTCCCTGAGATGATGTATCTGTCAAAATCCTCAAATGCTCATCTCATTTAATTTGGAATTTAAATTATTTCTTTTATAACCATAAAATGTGGAACTATCCTCTCCTAGTATGCTTGGAAGAAGCTGGTTTGAGGGCTACTGTCTTCACATCATGAAAAATCCCAACCAGAATATTTCTAACTATGCTGCTTTGATTTATTTTAATCCCATTTCAAAACTTTCCAATTCTTCCCAGCATCTGTGCTGATTTTCATGTGCTTTCTGTAGAAAGTGGAAGACGACACGATGCCAATCCGTCGCTCGGTGAATGCTTCTTCCCGGGAAACTCCTCCCAAAAGCAAACCTGCAGAAGGGGAAGAGGTCAAAGCAGGTACAGTCATAGTTCTAGAGTGGATTAATACATATCCAAACATAGGCTGGGTCTAAACTCCTGGAAAACCCTACAGCCAGGATGAAAATATTATTAATGTCTGGCTCCCTGTCACAGGATTTTCCAGGATTTGTGTTTTGCAGACACTGTTTTCAGTCTGAACCCATTTGTTTTGTCTTTTATACCCTGTCTCACTCCAGACATAAAAATACAGCTAAATATGGTCCCTTTTAAGTCTGCACATCCTTTAGGGTAAAGAAATTATGATGTTTCAGTAGTGTCAGAAAGGTGGTTTGAGATCAAAAGGTGTAGTTAATGAATGGAAAAACAAAGTATTCAATTTTTTTCCTTATTTTTCTGAGCAAAAATGTTTTACCACAGTGTGTCATGAAATCTTGTCTGATATTAACGTGCCTGGTCTTAGCAGCTTGGCCTCAGTGTCCCAGAATGTGTCATTTCACTACTAGAGTCAATTGGTTTCACTGAGCTTGTCCTCTTTGGTGTCACAAATAAAAAAACTACCTACAAAACTGACTCTTAATTCACTGTGCATTTTAAATACCTCTGTGGGAAAACTATGCAGAGGAATGTACCAGAAATGCTTAAGCTGCACAGAGTAGTGTTGGTGGACAGTTCTTTATCCAAAAAGTGTGGAATTTCAGTTTATATGCATCTTACCTAGTAGGCAGCCCAGTCTCTGTTCTCAGCTAAATACACTTTTATGTGTTTTTCATTTCCTTGGTAAGTTGATTTCTGACTGGATTTGATCCTTCTGATGTACAAGTGCTCCTGCCACTGCACATACCACCTAAAGCTTTGCCAAGTCTGGAACTATAATTATCTTCAGGTGCTTTTGTATTTGAAAACACCTGGGTCATAAGCAAAGCTACTTCTTAGAATCCCAGGCCTGTCTGCAACAGCAGCTTGTGGAGTTAAGAGGAGAATGCTGGTGGAACTGGTTAATTGTGAAACAGTTGCATGATGTTGTTTGCAGTTATTCTGGCATTTGAGGGCTGATTGCACCTTTAATGAAGCTCTTTCACTACTTTTCTTCACTTTTTAAATTGCTTTTAAATAACAAATTTAAATTAGTGAAAAGAAATTGGTGGAAAATAATTAGTGGGTGCGATCTTAAGTTTCGCTTTTTTCCCCTCTACCTTCCTAAGGAATAAAAGCTGGTTTTGGACAGTAACTTGATGCTTTTTCATATTTTCTAGATGCAGAAGTCACCTCTGAGGAATCTGCCTCTGTTGGAGAGGAACAAGAGACTGAAACCCTGCCTGCTGCATCCAATGAAGCAGAACAGCCAAAGGAACCTGAGAGTGAAGGGAAGGAGGAAACAAAGTCCTCAGAAGAAACCAAAAAGGAGTAAGACTTGCTTGGTGCTGAATTCAGGGATTTGGGTAGGATTCTGAAGGAAGTCAGGTTCTACAGAGAGAAAAGACAGTGGGAGAGATGGAGGAAGTGAGTGCCTTAAGGTGCTTCTCCTTAAAATGCTTCTCAGGAAGAAGCTACTGGTCATGTAGCTGCTGTTCTGGAACATGTGAGGCTGAATATCGATACAAGGTCTCTTTTTTACTAATAGAAACATCAAAATATTCCTTAAGTTATGTTAATTTAAATAATGTCAGATGTTCTGGGCTTTTTTTT
The DNA here is from genome assembly GCA_013397975.1 of Machaerirhynchus nigripectus. Lineage (NCBI taxonomy): Eukaryota > Metazoa > Chordata > Aves > Passeriformes > Dicruridae > Machaerirhynchus > Machaerirhynchus nigripectus. Next base: position 191,850 of record VZRQ01006936.1, read on the forward strand.
TTTTGTTGTTCTTGTACTGCTTGTTGGCTTTTACTGCTCTGTATTTTCCCTAAGTGAGAAGGATCAGTCTAAGGAGAAGGAGAAGAAGGTAAAGAAGACCATCCCTGCATGGGCCACGCTCTCTGCCAGCCAGCTGGCTCGGGCACAGAAGCAGACTCAGATGGCAGCCACCTCCCGGCCCAAAATGGATGCGATTTTAACCGAGGCCATCAAGGTAAGCAGGACACAAATGTAGTTTTTATTCATCTCTCGCAAGCAGAACAATTTGTGTCCTAAAGCACATGATTTCAGCTTGCTGAGGTGCAGGTGGCTGCTGTGTGTTAGCAGGAAGCTGAGTGTGTAAGATGGGTGTGCTTGTGCCTGGAAGCCTGTGGAGCTGACATGTGAATCCATGAGGATGATGAGGAGCCCTGTAGCTGATTTCTTTGTTTAGAATTCATTTCCCTCCCTAATTACATTATGAGGAACAGCTAGGATGGCATAACCTGGTTGATTGCTGTCATCATTTCGTTTGCTGTGCATCCTAGCCACTTTAACTTCATTTACCTGGATCCATCCATCTGTTTGATACATGTGCTTTTTTTTAGCCTTAACTTACTCTAAGTCAGGACAGATGGAGATACTGTAAAGCTGCATTCCAAAGTGGTCTTGGCTTACTTTATCCCTCCTGATTGTAAGAGGAGATTTGTGCTGTTGTAGCTGTGCTGCTGCTCTCCCCTCAAGGCTTGGTTGCCCCCTTCAGAGGAGGCCTGGACTGCACCAGCCTTAATTGCAAGATGGCCTTTCCATCTATCTTCAAAGGATGAACTTCACCTTAGGTTTTTCGCTAGTTTTCTCATGTCAGTCCTCCATCTTCTTAAAAAAAATAATTGGCAGATTGTTCTGACTTAATGATTACTCTGTCTGACATTAATAAAATGTTAGGAGATCAGTTGTGCAGCATTGGTTTGCCAAAAGGTGACTGTATTTTGTATTTTAAGCCATTCCATGTGAGTGCTTCAGAGCAGGGGAGTAGTAGATATGTGCTTGCTGTGCTGTTTTTCTGTTGTGTTGCTCTTCAGCTACTCAGAAAGGAAAAGTTAAGTATTTTGTTAGTCATGTTTTATACTTGAGTCACAGTGGGGAAAAGGCCAGCCCTGGCATCCTGTGGTGGCCTATGTGCGTCAGTCCAATCTCTGTTCTTCCAGCCCCACTCAGGATAACTCCAGTGCAGGTGGTTTCTAATGTTTTGTTTCTGTTTCAGGCCTGCTTTCAGAAGAGCGGTGCCTCAGTCGTTGCAATACGGAAATACATCATCCACAAATACCCTTCCCTGGAGCTGGAGAGGAGGGGATACCTCCTGAAGCAAGCACTGAAAAGGGAGCTGGAGAGGGGAATCATCAGGCAGGTAAGAGCTGCTTTGTGGAGCAGTGTCTGGAGATGGCATTGCTGAAGAGGGGCTATTTACAAGGGCCTGGAGTGACAGGACAAGGGGGAATGGCTTCAGAGTGCCAGAGAACAGGTTAGATGGAATATTGGGAAACAGTCCTTCCCTGGGAGGGTGGGAAGGCCCTGGCACAGGTTGCCCAGAGAAGCTGTGGCTGCCCCTGGATCTCTGAAAGTGTCTAAGGCCAGGTTGGACAGAGCCTGGAGCGCCCTGGGATGGTGGAAGGTGTCCCTGCCCGTGGCAGGGGGTAGAACTGGATGATCTTTGAGATTCCTTCCAGCCAAAACCATTCCATGATTCTGGGAACTGCATAGGAATTTCTTACTTCCATTAGCAGGTCTGTGGAACGAACATGTTCTCCCTCATGGAGGTTCATCAACCTCTGTCACTGCTGTGCTGGACACTGGCAGGATTTCAGCACTGTGGTGTCAGTCACATACTTTGCACAGTTGGTTTTTGTGCAATTCATGGCAGTTTCTGGGTGTTGTGTCACACAGCATTGCAGCAGCACGTGAACCCAACAGTGTCGCTTCTGCAGCAGTGTGGGTTTTAACACTGTCATTTATGCCTGTGTTATCTGTCAGGACCTCCTGGTCAGGACAGCAGAGTATGTCCTAATGTCTGGCTGTAGTTTCTGATCTTACTGAAGTTTCAGTGGATTCAAATCAGGCCTCTGCTGTAAAAACCCACTGCAGGGTGACAGTGCATTCAAAATCTGCATCATGATGTCAGTGAGTCTCTCTCAGGTTGTTAGTATTCTGAGTTACTCTGTTAAGGACTGAAACGGACTTTCTCTTGAACTAGGTGAAAGGAAAGGGAGCTTCTGGAAGCTTTGTGGTGGTGTCTAATGCAGGAAAAACTGTTCCAAAAGCCAGAGACAGAAAGGTAAGATGGATCATTTTAAACAACACTCTGAAATGTCTTGCTCTGAAGCACATGTACCTTAGCCAGTGTTCTCGACCCAGTGTTCTCCTCCTAGCTGTGTTTTTCATTCCCCAAGTACAGCAATTAAAACACCCGTCCCACTGGTATCAGAATGAGAAAGCTACTATGAGGAATTAAACCCAAGTCAAATGATCAAAATCTCAGTTTTAAAATGTTCACATTAACCGCCTAGGCTTTGGTTCAGAGGCAGAAAACTAAATAACCATGTAACTCTTTGTCTTTACCTAGTAGAGAGAGGTGCCTCTCAGGTACTGGAAGAGAGTTTTATCTGTTGTGTGGATAAAGGGAAGACTCCAGTCTTTGGGACTGAGGGGAATGTTTTCCCATCAGCTGTGAGGACAGAGGGAGGAAGAAGAAAATATCCTAAGGCTTCTGGAAGAAAGCTGCTGATGCTGGGTGTTGTTGGGAAGTAATGTGAAGGGAATGATTTTTTGAGCTTCACAGTTAGTTGTGGTTCCAGCACTGCTGATCTCCCCTCCATGCTATGCTGAGTGTGTGAAACATGTTCCTAACGCTGCGGTTTCAAAATGCTTAGTGGGAATTGCCAATCCCTTGGGGTTAGACAGGTGAGGTTAGACAGGTAACACCTTGGTGCTCATCTCTTGCCTCCTGGGGAGACCAAAAGCCCTAAAACTGAAGGAAATGTTCACACGCTTGGTGTAGAGCCCTGAAGGAAACTAATTGCAGTGGAACTTTTTAAACAGAGCTAACTGGCTCCATGAGAAGTGTGAGCAAGGCACCTGATACCTGCTGACACATCACCTCTCTCTGCAGCATATGGGTGTCTTTGTTCCCAGTTACTTTCTCTGCACTTCAGCAAAACAAATGTTTCGGTTTAATTCAGCTGGCAGGGGAGCAGCTCCCTCACCCATTGCACTGTTTGTAGAGCTGCTGTTCAGCATCGAATGACTGAACTTGAGCACATTTTCTGTATAAAGAACAGACCATCTTTCCCTGATCATCCCCTCTCATGGGATGATCAGGGAAAACAAAAGGGGTGGAGGAAAACTCAGAGTGGAACGTTGGCTTCAATCAAGATTTTATTGCGTTATTTAAAAAAAAAAAAAGGACTCCTGTTTAGCTGTTCATTTTGGGGAAGATTTGATTTGTGTAAACAAGTTCTGTCTTTGATGAGTTTTAAGTTTCATGTCAGCATGTATCATCATCTTCACAGAAAGGGTTGTAAAGCATTGGCATAGGGGATCCAGGAAGTCACCATCCGTGGAAGTCTTCAAAAAATATATGGATGTGGCACTTGGGGGCATGGTCTGGTGGTGAAGATGTCAGTGCTGAGTTAATGTTTGGACTCGATGATCTTGGAAGGGTTTTCCAGACTGAATAATTCTGTGATTCTATGATTTTTCTCCTGTCTCACTGGAAGGTGGCAGAGGAAAACATCTATAGCAAGAGGAAGGAAAAAATCAAAAATACAGATGTTGTTAGATACTCAGCAATTTCTGTTTGTAAAGTTTTCCTAAAATTCCTATGAAAATTCGGCCACATTTGCTGGATTTCACCTAAGCTGCAAAACTTTTTAAGTTGCTGAAGAGCTGCCTTACAGCACCTGAGTTTCCAGCTCTGCAGTGTCAGGAGGACTTCTCCCCACATGTGCATTGCTGGTTCAGAAGACCAGAGTTTTAGGCCCTGCTGATGTGTTTCAGAAAAGCACTTCGGCTCCGAGTGCAGAGCAGCAGGTGAAGCTGGAGGATGTCCTGCCGCTGGCCTTCACCCGCCTGTGCGAGCCCAAGGAAGCTTCTTACAGCCTGATCAAAAAATACGTGTCTCAGTATTACCCCAAACTCAAAGTAGATATAAGGTAAGTGCTGGAGTTGCTTTAGCAAGCCGAGGACTGGGGAAACTTGGCCTTGCTCTGGCTCGGTCTCACTTCACGATGATTCAGTCTGGTATTTAAGCAGCCAGGTGCTGCTCCGAGTTGCAGGGCCTGTGGGAAAGCTTGAGGAAAAGCTGTGCCTTTTCCTGCGTCCCTCCACATCCCATCTTTGTTCCTGACAACACCAGCAGCACTGCTCTGCAACCTTAACTACACCCACATCCCTTTACTGCCTGGACATGAAGGCCTCTCCTCAGGGTCTCATCCCCCTTGGATCTGGATGCTTTAGCCGGCACACACGTACAGTAATCTTTAAGCTGACCCGTACGGAGCGAGTTGAGGCTTGAGAAGGAAACTAGGTGACTGTGTGTCACCTCTGAGAGGGTTTTGTCAGCCCCTTGTTTGCCTGTAAGCTGACTGAGTGCCCACCTCATCCAAACATGCTGCTCAAGGTGAGTGGATCCTTGCCAGGGCCGCGTGCCCAGAGCTGCCGGCGGTGCCGTGACACCGAGCAGGCAGCGCCGCTCAGCTCCCAGCGCCGTGTTCTGTAACGAGCCTCGCTGACAGGTCTCCATTTCGAGTGTCTGCATGTAGGCAGACACTCTAAGTGCTGCTCTGCTCACACGCTGCAAAGCGCTGTTTCTCTGTTTGTTTTTGGAGCTGTCAGTGTGTGTCAGTAAAGCTTTCTCCTCCTGTGTTTCAGACCCCAGCTGCTGAAGAATGCCCTGCAGAGAGCTGTAGAGAAGGGCCAGTTAGAGCAGATCACAGGGAAGGGAGCATCTGGGACATTCCAGGTCAGAGAATGAGTTCATCTTTGTTGACCGCAAGCCTTGGATGTCAGTTACTGCACCCTCTCCCCTGGTTTCACTGGGTAGCCCTTTCTTCAGCAGCCTGGCATGCTCAGCACTTGTCCAGCTGTGAAGCAGTGGGACTCTTGTTCTCCTCTTGGTCTCCGTTTCAGGAGCAGACCCCTGTTCCCTTGCTGAGCATGCTGCACGCATGCTCAGCTCTGACTCACCAGCACAGTAGGGAGCTGGTGGGGTAAGCTTTCCTTTCCATCCCTAACTGGAAGTGCAGCAGGTACCCCAGATGCCTGTGACATCTTTTACTCATGTGCGTGCCAAAGAAGTTGCTTGGGTACATTTGGTCCGTGGGATGGAGGAAGATGTGATTTATTTTGCTTTCTTTCCTCCCCTGAGCGATGGGCCCTTAGACTGGCACACCCTTGCAGTGTATTTGGGGGCTGGGGTGAGGTGTTGCTGATAAAGCCCCCCAAGCCAGCTGACTGACTAGGCCTGTCCTCCCACTTTCAGCTGGGAGAGCAGCGTTCCCTGTGCAGTGTTTTAATATTAAACGTATCTGTACTAATGCAGGAGCGCCGACCCACCTGGTGCAGAGGAGCTTGTCCTGACCTGGTTTGGGAGAATTTTGTCTTGATGCTTTTCTCTTCCTCCTTGGAAAATAGCTGAAGAAATCAGGGGAGAAGCCCCTGCTGGGTGGGACTCTGATGGAAGATGCCATCCTGTCTGCTATTGCGGCCATGAACGAACCGAAGACCTGCTCCACCACAGCGCTGAAGAAGTATATCCTGGAAAATTACCCAGGGACCAACTCCAACTTCCAGGGTAAAGTACTGATCCATGTAAGGCTTCTATTCTGCATGCTGAGAGAGTCCTGCAGCTGCAGATGTGCCTGTGCGGCACCTTTAAACTGCTCTGTTGAGCTTGCAGGGAGCTGCAGCTGCTCAGCTCTTTGTGCTGCAGGGATGCTCTGTGGTTTTCATTCCCATCAGTCCCTTTCAAGCCGGACAAAGGCCAGTTCCTGAGACAGAATGCACAATTCTCTTGTCTGTAGCCAGGAAGGGGGAATAGTATTCAAGTACTTTATTGTTCTTAAATCACCAAGTTGATTTCATCTGTCTCTCCCTGCTTTGAAAGGGACAGCTTGGCATCAATGCAATTCCCAATTGCTTTTCATTTAGAGAACTTGCATAGTTCAACTTTTTATAAAAATTCATGAGCACCCCTCTTACTGATTTGTTTGAGGCCCTACTTTGGATCTGATTTTTAAAAGGTCGAGCAAATAAGGAGAAAAGCCAATCGTGTTTTATTTGGAAGGGAGATTTGGCATGTCTTTGTTCCCAGGAGTAACACTAATGTCTGGTTTGACTTCTGCATGAGCAGAGGCTTTCAAGCAGATCTTCTGATGGCTTATTTGGGTTATTTGGGCTGAGCCCTGATGCAGTTGGTTGGTGCTGGAGGTCAGTTGAGAGAGGCTGAGCTCACGGCGGTCTCTGCTCAAACCTGAATGTAGATCAGTTTGTTCCTGGGGTGTCACTGAGCTGGTGCCATTCCTCAGGAGCAGAGAGGAGATTGCTGATCCCAGTCTTTACCTGGAGCTGAAGCACAGCATCAGCACAGCTGTTTGGTGCAGGGTTACTGACACACAGTACAGGTTCCAGGGCTGAAGAAGCTGCCTGAGGCCTTCTGCCAATTAGAAATTGATGTTGAGTGTGACTTCTTAATCTTGGGGCAGGGAAAAGAGTTTCCAGGCTTCCTAAGCCCTCACATGGTTTATTTTCAGGACCACTGGAGATGTCCCTGGTCCTTAGGACCTATGTTGAGCCAGCCTCCTGTGCTTGTCACTCCTGCAAGGCTGATAAGGAAATCTCGGCTTGCAATCTGTTGTTTTCTTTCTCCTTCTGTTACATAAAAGGAATTTTGATGATCTCTGCTTTGTTCTGAGAGCAACCGGAGGAAGATCTGGTGCAATGTGAAAAGCAGGCGGGTACACTCTGCAGAGCCAGAGCTCTGCTCTCCTCCCCAGTTTATGCCTCATTTCAGAACTGGACTTGACTGGAGTCAAATCCTTTACCTGCTGCTACTGATATTTGGCACCCAGAGTAAAACCAGCCTTGTGGTTACACAAACTTTGGAACGTGCTTGAGAGCGAACCTTGTTTTTCCCTGGGAGCTCAATATGTAAATGGCCCCTCTAATTCAAGCTGAAAATGGTTCTGAACTGACTAAACAACCCCAGCCCTTTGCCAGAGACAAAGATCCCCTGTACTTGCACAGTTTGAGTTACAATTCTTACACAGTGCACAATGGAATGGCTGGAATAAAAGTCTGGAATAAAAGACTGGAATAAAAAGTTCGTTTGTTGTATTTCTAGACCAAATATTTTACCCTTTAAAAAAAAAAACAGAAAGCAAACCACAGTATGGGGAAGGATGTGGCACATATGACATTTAGAACATGAGGTCAAAACCAGGGTAAAAGGCTTGTTTTAAAACATACTTTGGAGGACAGTCTGAGACCTGGGTTAAATTTGGACAGAAGTAGTTGTATGGTGCTGTCAAATAATTTATGAAGGAGCATCCCGTGATCATGGCGTCAGAAACATGCACTGTTCTTGACTCCTTCCTTTGGAGAATTTAAAGCTACTCTTGCCAAGTGCTCAGGAACAATATCTTGTATCTTGCTCAAAAATTGACTCAGAGGATTTCCCATCCTGACTCCAGCTCTGATTTCAGAGGGCACAGCAGAGAGCAGTAAGATTAGACAAGAGGATAAAGATGGTAACACAACCTTTCTCTGATTTCTTTTCTTTTTCACAGTGCATCTACTGAAGAGAACCCTGCAGAAATGTGAGAAGAATGGCTGGATGGAGCAAATTTCTGGGAAGGGCTTCAGTGGAACCTTTCAGCTTTGCTTCCCTTATTATCCCAGGTAAAGAGCTTGGCTGTAAAATGATGTTTAGGAGTTTTGCACAGCTCAGGTAGCAGAGCTGAAGTTCATGAGCCAACCTCCTATTTACAGGGAGGTTGTGGAGGGTTTAATCCCTGGTGAACTGCCACATTGTCACCCGTGCTCTGGATAATGCCATTGGCTGGGTGAACAGAAAGCTGACTTCAGCAGCAAGGGAAGCCTTTAAGGGCAGTAGAAATACTGGGCTCAGTATTCTCAGCTTGTGCTGTTTTTGTTGCAGGCTGGGCTATTTGAGTGTTCTTGTGCTGAAACCAATTCACCTGAGCAGGAGTGGAGTGGGTTCTCCATGCCAGGATGCTCCTAAGGAGCAGGACCCAGCTGTTCCTTCCTTAAGGGAGGAGAGGTGGGAGGAGGGAGGATGACCTAGATTAGCTACTCTGAGTCTAAACCAGCCTTTCTTCTCCTGCTGTGAGCTGATACTGTGCTGGGCCATGTGGAGCCCAGGGATGGGGCCTTGGTGTCCCAGGAAGAGCCAAATGGCAGCCCAGTCATTAAAGTGCCTGCTCCCCAGCTCCCTGTATTGCACACATGAGTCCTCACAGCTTCAGCCACGCTCAGCTGCTGGACTCTGATTCTGCCCCTTTGCTGTTTCTCTCCCTGGGTTTGCAGGGAAGAGCAACGAGGGATGGAAATGGAGAAGGGACAGCTTAGGGCTGGTGCATTCCCAGGCCATCATGTTTCTGCCATTGCAGAGACTAAATAACCTTGGTTTGGGATAGCAGCACTCACAGAATTCCTGGGGGCATCTCTGGATCTCTGGCTTAGGCCAAAGCTGTAACCTTAGGGGGAAGCTGCAGAGGAGATCCAGGGTTACCCAGGGCTTGCCTACCTTGGAGTCGTAAGAAGCAAATCACGCTCTGACCAGACCCCTTTTGTAGCCCAGATGTGCTCTACCCAGAGAAGCAGCAGGATGAGGATTCCGAGGAATCTGATGAGGAAGAAGAGGAGGAATCTGAGGAGGAAGAAGAATCTGAAGAGGAAGAGTCTGAAGAGGAAGAGCCACCACCAAAGAAGAGGTATGGCAGCATGAGATGAGTGGGCTCCTTTGGATGAAATAAGTGTCTGTCACAGCTGTAGAGTGCTCAGGTGTGGTCACCTATCCACAAGGCTGTTGCTGACAGGTGTTGGCAGAAGTTTCTAATTATTCCTTGCTCCAGGGATATTGACCTCCCCCATTCCATCATTTGAAGCCTTCCTCTTTTCTCCTCCAGATGAGAGTGAGCCTGTGTTTATTCTTTGTGTTGCCTTTAGTCTCCTGCTTTAGAAAGTGTGATGTTTCACATGGAACTTTTTGTATTTATTGTTTCCTTAAAAATATTCTTCCCTACAGTAATTATTTGCAGCTCTGTAGCCAGGTATGAGACCTGCCTCACTCAGAATGTGAACTTAATACAAGTGTTGTTTGTAAAGTAATAAAATCCCATTTAGAGAGGAGAGGTAGTGCTTAGGGCTCTTAATTGTTCTGACAGCTGACTGATTCACTGTCATTATTTACATGTTTATTTGCCTAACAAAGGGGTTGGAAGCCTCACTGGCAGCTGTGGGGATGGGAAGTGCTCAGTGTAGAGCTACCAGCGGAGCTCTTGCTCTTTGGGATTTAGCTCATGGAATGTGCTGGCAAAGGACAGGGATGCCAAGATGTGCTTCATTTATGCAAATTGCTGACAGCAGCTCTGCTCTGGGTACCATTTGTGCCTCCACTGAGCTCCTGTGCCGTCTCTCCCTGACAGGATGCAGAAGAGACCACCCCCCAAATCCCGGAGCAGGGCCCCTCCGATGAAGCGAAGAGAGTCCAAACCCAAGCCAAGGAAAACCCCCGCCGCCCGCCGGGGCAAAGCAAAGCCCCCTCCCAAGGTCAAAACCCCTGCTAAGAAAGCCAAACCAGCAGCCCCAGCCATCAAGAAAGCCTCCGGTGGCAGCTCTTCCAAGAAACCAGCAGCCAGCGGGAGGAAGGAAGTGAAACCCTCTGCCAAGGGCAAATCCACCATGAGGAAATCTCTCCGGGCAAAAAAGTAAAATGTTTCCAGTGTCAGGGAATCCCATGGTCAAATCCACAATCTTGTTTTATAAGTCAACGTGCATTTGTATTTTAGTTCTGATGCTTAAACACTTCTTTAATTTTTTTTAAATTTTTTTTCTTGAATGATGGGGAAAAGCTGAAAACTAAATCAAACCAACCCGAGCGTTCATTAGATCTCAATGCTGTGCCTCGTGCCTGCCCCTCCCCTGGAACGAGTCATCTTTACTTTCTGCAATAATTTTAGGACTTTTCTAGGACGTCTCTAATCTGTACATTTATGGTGTTCCACGTGGATTTCAGGGGGGAGGGTTGGCTTTTAAAACAATTCTTCAAAGAAGATCTTTATATCTTTAGACAGCAGGAACAGAATGATCGGGGGAATGTGATTCTTTAATGAGAAGGCGCCGTGGCAGAGGAGTCCTCCCTAGATCCCTGCATGCCGAGGTCCTTGGCGCTTCCGTGAGGGAGCCGTGTACATACAGCACTTGCACTGAGCCCCGAGGTGCTGCTTTCCTCAGAGCCACAGGCCCAGGGGTGGCTGGTGAGTCAGATCCTCGGCAGCTCCTGAGGTTCTGGTGCCAGAGGGGCTCCAAAAGGGGCAGCTCTCAGTTAGGCGGGTGATTTGAATTAGTGTTTCCATACCACATCTGTACCTTAAAACCAAAATATATCAAAGTCTTCTTGAATCCAACTTTCAAATGTTTTTAAGAAATGGAAAGCCTGAGTTTGTCACCTCTTGTTTACCCTTTTTTAAAGAGAAGTTGGAGAGCTATACAATTGCTAATGTAGAGATGTTGATAAGTGAAGAACATGCGGTTTGCTAAAATAAAATGAAACTAGATTCCAGGCCTGCCTTCTGTGTCCATTCTCTCCTGGCCCTAGCTTCTCCTCCTGGAAAGGTGGAGAGGAGGGAATACAGTCGCCACGGATTGCTGCAGAGGCAGATCTTTGTTCAAAGCCAGCGTGATTTAGCCTGAGCCACTGCCAAGCTCTGTAGCTGGACCAACTCCTGACCTTTTTCTTCCCTGGTTTCTCTGGAGACAAAGGTGAGTGAGAAAAAAAGCTCTGTTGGAATCTCTTGCTGGTCCTCTTCTCCCCTGTCAGTGATCAGTGGGGACAAAAAACCCCAGCTGAAACCTTCTCCCCCTGCCCTGCTCAACGGAGCAGCAGCTGCCTCCAGAGCACGTCTTGCCACGTCCCCAGCGCTGCCGTGCCCAGGGCAGTGATGGCAATGGGACCTGACAGTCTCCAACGTGCTGCTGCAAAGAGCTGGGAGGAGGGGAATTACACAGAAAGGGAGAAAACAACTTCATTGAATTTATTTGCTGCTGCTGCTGTCCCAGTGTGCTACCTCTAACTGGGAGTTAAAGAAATTCCTATAGAAGTGGCCTAAATTGTTCCCAACCCTGTAGGAAGGGTACAAACAGCAGGTTAAAAATCACAGCTGATGGGAAAGAGAGTGAAAGCTCTGATCAAAGAATGATCCACAGGGATGTGAAGTAATTAGAAACATTAGTCAATGGCTTGTTCCTGGGGCTGCTTGTACCGAAGCCATGGGGTTTGTTGGCATTGTGGTGAGATGAATCGGAGAAACTTCTCAGTGCTAGGCTATTTATGGGGACAAGGAGTCTTCACCCAGCTGCTGGGCATTTTTCAACCTCCCTCTTCTTAATGGCATTCCCACACCAACAGTCTAATGGGTATTTGTTAAAACACTGTTCTGGATGACAGATTTCTCACATCTGAGCGGGAACACCTTGAATTAAGAGTGGTGCCAAAACCTTGGTCGTCACCAGACTCTGGCTGTGGTTTGAATTAAGTGATTGCTGCACACCAAGCCAAAAAAAAGCCACAGGGGTTGGTTGTATTTAATCCAAAGGAGTGATCCTTTCTTCCAAGGAGCAATGACTGGGATTAAATGGGAAAATCTTCATTGCCAGCAGAGCAAACACCTTCTGGGGGGTTTGTGCCAGCTCTGCTGCTCGCTCTTCTCCATTCTCCGCTTCCTGGCCAGACTGGGCTCTGTTATGTTGTTTCTTCAGCCCCATCTGTCCTATTTTTTTTCCTTTTTTTCCACGGTTTTTCCACTATAGATTGATCCAGTGGCTCTGCCATCACAGCTCGTGGTGTCTTGAAGCAGCTGGCGCTGGCGGTGACCCAAGGCTTGAATGCTGCCGCTCGGACCCTTTTCCTCACGCCCTCGGGATTGCTGGGGCACGAGACAGGGATTTTTGGATGCACTGCCGAGGGTTAGACCCCAGCTGCTCCCCAAACTGCTGCTTTCCCATTGCAGGAGCCAAGCTTGTCCTTGGGGTTGGGGGCAGCTTCGCTCCGGGTGGCCCGGAGGGTGAGAGATCCGCTCTGGGTTACGTGGTTGCTCTGCAGTGAGGCCAGAGCCACCCCTCTTCATTCTTTTTTCCAGCAAAAGCAGGCAGCCGTGGGCAGAACTCCACAAGGAATGTAGGAATTGGGGTGAAAAGGGTCTGAGCATCAGATCAGGGGGTGGCGAGCGAGCAACCACGTGTGTACGTGTCAGGGTTAGAAACCGCTGCTCCGCCGGGCACGCCGGAGGGGACGGGAAAAGACGCAGAGAAAATCAGTTGCCGCTGCGTTTTCCAAAATCCCGAGCGAGCGTTCCTGCCCGCCGTCGCTTCCAAGAAACGGAGAGAACCGAGGAGGAAAATTGCGGTGATTCATCGCGGGCAGATCGGAGGCAGGAAATGGGAGCTTGCCGCCTGCCCCGTGCCCGGCGTGGGCTCGGTGGGCTCGGGCTCGCCGGGGCCTGGCTGGCGGCGAGGGCCTGACACCCACGGGTCGAGCATCCCTGCGCCGCGGCCGGAGCTGCCGGGGGAGCCGCCGGCGAAGGAAAAACAACCGGCGGAGGCCGAGAGTCGGAGCAGCGGGAATTTTTCACCTGCGTTTCTCCGGAGCCATCCAAGCGAGAGCTGCCCGTGAGCCGGGGGCGTCCAGCGGGATGGGGGTCCCAGGGGATGCTTAGTGTCTGGTGTCATACACCACCTAAATTTTGGGGGTCAGCATCCCTCCCTTGGGGACCCCCAGGGTGGCCGGTGGGCTGGGGGCTCCATTGAGAACTGAAGCGTGGGAAAAGGGGGGCGGGGCTTGGGGGCTGCCTGTCCGCGGATTGGCTGGGG
>VZRQ01006957.1:0-52709 GCA_013397975.1 Machaerirhynchus nigripectus
AATGGACCCCAAGATGGACGACATGGCTTCAATGCCACAGCGAAACAGCTGCCCAATCTCTGCTTGATGTGAAAGTCCCTTCCCTCAGCTTACAGCTTTCCCCANAGCTTACAGCTTTCCCCACAACTGTTTTCCAGGGTTCAGTCTCAGCTAATGGGGTGCCATTTTAAGGATGAGCTGTTCAAAAGCAAAGGGTATTGGGTCTGACTGAGGTAAAGTTCACAACCCTCACGGTGCTGTGCTTTGCATTGGTAGCTGGACAGGTGTTCATAACAGACCAGTGGTTTGGCTACTGCCGAGCAGCACTGTCCCTCTGACATTCCTTCCCCCACCAAAGGGGATGGAAGTGGGCGAGATCCAGGTAGGGGCCACAAGCAGGGCAGCTGACACAAATCAACTAAAGGGATATTCCTTACCATATGATGTCAGCTCAGATCTATAATCTAAGGAAGAGAGGAGTAACGATTACATGTGCTGAAGCCCTGATTCCCAGGAAGTGTCTGAACCTCGCTGGTGATGGGAAGTAGAGACTGATTTCTTTTCTTCTCCTCTTTAGCTCTTGCACATGCAGATCTCCCCTTGTTTCTTTCTTTTTGCTGTAATAAAACTGCTTTATCTCATCCTGCTGGTTTTTTTCCTCCATCTTATTCTCTCCCGTCCCAGTGGGAAAGGGGGTGATAGATTGACTGAGTGGGCACCTGGCATCCGGCCACGGTCAGCCCACAACAGTTCTCTTCGTCTATCTCTGGGATCATCTTCATCTCTGGGAACAGAGGTCTTCTTCTTCCCTGGGAGCAAGGGTTTTCACTTCATCACTTTCATCTTTCTCTGTTCAAGCTTCTCATTAGATCACAGCTGCTTCAACATTTGCTTGTCTCAGCACAGGTACCTTTGCTCATGGTTGCGGTTTGAACACTCCCCCCCCCCCGTGCTTTTCTCATGAAATTACAAGGGGTATTCTGATATAGCATAGTCCATCACCATAACTTTACAAAAGAATTTCAGCTGCTAGATTTGAAGCATCTTCTCTCTCCCCTCTCTCTGGGCTTCAGCTCTTCCTTCTTCTCTGACTTTGGTGTTTCTATGATGTTTTTCCACGTGGCTTCACCTTTCTCTTTCCTTTAACTCGGGAGAGGCTTGACGTCTGCAAATTTCATCTGTTCTGCAGAACTTTAGGGCGCTGAAGAAGTTAATCTGCTGTGTGGGCACCCCAGTTACCTGTCCAGAAGCCCGGAAGTAAGAGAGCTTTTTCTGGGCTTGTTCGTACTTAAATGTGGTTTAAAGTGGCAAGCTTCTTAAGTGGCTTAACAGTGTTGCCAGTATTCAAACCAGCCAGCTGATTGGGTTTATTGGGTCTTCAGGAAGTTAGAGCAGCTCCTTGCAAAAACATCACTTCCATAGCTGGTGGATTTTCCCTTAACCAAAACCCAAGCTGTGCTAAACCATGACATAGGATGAAGGAGCTATTATTAATATTTTTTCATAGCACTTGTGTCTTCCTATCACATTTTGAAAATTGAAGTGCCTTTTCTGGAATGCTAATTGAAAAAGAACAAAAGAAAAGTAAACATAACTAAACTGTAAATTAGTTTTAAAGATTATCAAAATATTTGCTGAAAGCTGTTTGCATCAGTCATCTAGCTCAGAACATTAATCATATCAATGTTGGTCATTGAGTGATGTTCTTCAGTACTGTTCTAGGAATTTGGAGTAGAACCACTTAGTTTTACTGGTTGTCTTGGAAAATGAGGTCAGTTTCCTGAATTTTTTTTCTTTCCTGGCTCATCTTTTGAACTTTACTGTAGCCTTTGATCATTTAGATTCATATAGTTTTTTCTTTCTTTTCCTTTTTTTTTTTTTTTTATTTTAATAGAGTGACAGCCCCCAGGATCCCCCCACATATTTCTCTTTCAATTTCTACTGTAAAACACCCTAAGGTACTGGATATTTTTTTGTCTTGATTATAATAACTATATTGCTATATTTTATCTTTTTTTATCATCTTGCTCAAATTAGGTATACCAAAATATTTGTTCATCTTTGCACTGTCACAATTATCATCTGAGTCTAGATAGACACCTGAGAACCAAAGCTGAAAAAATAATTTTCTCATTCTCACTCAGGAAGAGTAGATGAATCTGAAGCAAATAAAGATGCTCTAACTCCAGTACAAACAGGCTGGTTTAGTCCTGATCCTGGCTAGAATGATTTAATCTAGAGATCCTTCCAAAAGTGTTTGATTTTTTGGGTTTTTCTTCCTGTACTATACAATACTGTTGTAAAACGTATCTTTTCACAGGAAAAATCTTCCATAAGGACTATATCCTTATATAGAGACTGTTTTCAAAAGAGAATCCTCTATATTATGTCATTCCATGGAGTCTTATGGATATGGTAACAAAACTGCTTTCTTACCATTGTATGAATTCACAGCTGCAGATAATAAACCCAAGTCATGACATGCCATGAACTTTCATAAAATTGAGCTGAAGTACAAGGCACACTGGATGAGAAAAAGCCCTTGCATTGAAAAGCTTGCATCAAAAACTATCATAAAATTGCAGGGCTGAAGTCACTTCTGTTTCTCAGCTCCAAAGTCGTGGTATATTTAGTTTTCATTGGAAACAACACAAATACGTGTACAAACACAACCTGGCTAGGCAATGCAACACATTTTGTGGGGAAATAGATCCTTAAATATGTACCTGTCAATGTAATGCTGTAAGATAAAGCCTTGGGGATCCCTCGAGGCTTCTCCTGTGGATATTTCACTGTTCCGGTGAAAACATTCATTTTGTTTACCTCTTCTCAAACCCACCTCTATATTTTGAAGATTACCAAGGTGACAATATGCCATGCTACATTAATTTAAACTTCTGTCTACTGAAGAAACTAGCACTGCACATGCTTATTATAGCAAAAAGGGAGAGAAGATAGCATTTCAGGGTTTCTGTTCCCTGAAAATGCAATTCTTTCTAAACTAAGCAACACATTAGTAAACCACTAGTTTTTAAGGAATGATCCTAGACAAGTGATACGTGCTAAGAAAGAATATTAATGGAATACAAAGTGTATAATAGAGTCCATTACTAAGTACATTCATACCGTATTAGTTTTGGCAGCCTTACTATAATTAGCATTTTTTTCAATCAAATTCTTTGGTTGTTGTTAAGTTTAGCAACAGGTTTTTTAGGTTTTTGTCAGTCTTCTTTATTTCCTGGCATCACTGAATATTGGAACAGAAAGTGTTGTCATATTTAAATTCCAGCCTCCAGTGAAGAGGGGAATAAATATACAAGATTATGCAACAAGATTTTATTAAATTTCATCTTGATTTTTTCTAAAACTGTGAAATCAGAAAGTTCAACGAAGGTATTTGTAAGAGCAAATTAGAAAAAATGCAATTAAGAAATTAAGACAATTTTTAAGGGTATGTAAGAATAAAAGCTGTAACAGGAATCTGATGGAAGATGCATTTGCAAAATAATTCTTCTGTAAGTAACACATAGCATAGCAAAAATGTCAGGAAAGAACATTGGTGTGGGAAAGCAAAAGAAAGTAATCAAAGGGGAATGTTCCTAAATGTTTACACTTGCTGTTTTGATGTGTTTAATTGACTCTCTTTAGGTTTTCTCATTGCCTGACAGAGGCAGAAATAACAGAAGAAAATGCTGATTTCTTAACTACTTGTTACACTTCAGGAGGGAGATAGATGTTCTCACACTTTGTGTCTCACATTGTCAGAACAAGATCTATTTGAAAAGAGGAAAATGAATTAAATAGTCAGAATCCCCAGAGCGTCATTCAGAGTTGCTGGTTTATTGCTACTTTGAAAGACTAGGGAGATGATCAGTGTTGTACTGTAGACATTGGGAAAACTGGGGAGCTGGGTTGTCACAAAGTGGTAAAATCAAGCAGGGAACTTTCTCCCTACTGAACTGTTTTCCTGTTACCTAAATTACAATAGGTAGCAGTTCTCATGTTAAAGCTGCATTATTTACTTTGGCAATAAAGTTATTTATTAAAATTATTCAGAGTAACTTCCAAAAAAAAGACATTTATTGCAAAAAAGGTCAAATTACAGTAAGATATCTAGTAAGATTCAGGTTTTAACAGCAATTGATTGGTGATGAAAGTACGTTGGTATATTGTAACTTTAGGGTACTGTGTTTCTGTGCAAGGACCAAGAACTTATTCCTTGAAACGGCAGATTCTCAAAAGCACTTTAATAAGAACAGGTATATGAAACATCTCTGATATGAGCGTGAGACCTTTCCATCGATGTTATGAGAGAAAATAAATAGAAACCTTATTTTATACTTAAACAGTTACAGCAAACATTAAACCCTTTTTGGCAGAATTATCATAGCTACAAAGAGTCCAGTAACTACATGAGAAGTTAAAGGAACACTACATTGGACTGTATTCTGAGTGGCAAGTGTTCTGGCAGGACAAGACACTTTGAAGACACAAAGGGAGAGTCCCACTGAAATACAGTTTATTGTGATAAAAACTTGCATAATAAAACCAGATTCTCATTCTTCAGCCAATGTGTTTCACTTTATGTTCTCAGTTACCTTTTATGCCTTATCTTGCTACGCTACAAAGAAGGAACAAAGATGAATGTTTTGGAATGTTTTGTTTTCTACTCTCTTTTATTTTTAGCCAGTTCTTCTTTCCTTCTCCTTTTCTTCTTCAACCTCTTTCCGTTCTCAAGCCTTGCTTCAATAACTTGGATCTCCTTTTTTTTGCTCTCTAATTTAGATATCTAAGTCTCAAAATAAATCTCAGATAATCACTTTATCTTCTCTGTACTGGTATTTTTCAACTGTAGCTCTTTCACACACAGACTTAAATAACCAATCATTAAAAACATCCTGCTTGTTTAAGACCCCTACTTGTTAGATTTATACAGAACAAAGAGTAGATATAGGATTTTCTAAACTAAATAATTTAATAGACAACAAGAAAAAAAGCACATCCACATAAATATGGAAAAAACCTACTGCAAGGAAGCAGGTAAAATATATTCTGAATTAAAAATAATTAAATACCTTTTCCATACCTCTTCTTATTATTCAAACGAAGATGTTTTGATGAGTTATGGTCATTAACTTCCTGCGAAGTAAACAGTTAGAGTGATCCTATGAGGATTAGAAATGTTATTTGTAATTAAGCTGCCAAACTAATGAGGTTATTTGAAACCATGACAATACATTTATATTGATATTTATATACTGTGAATTTCACATGATAATGGCTCATCACTGGTAAGGAGAAAAGATATTATAAATACTATGAATTAAGGGAGAGCCTAAAACAAGCTGGTTTTGTTTTCTTTCATCATAGTTCTGACCAAGTTAAAAAAGGACTGGCAAAGCAGTATCTGATGTTGAACCTGCTCATAATAAAGGACATGCTTCCTTTGGGCCAGATTTCAGCTTCTGATTTTCAGCTTCCTACAGTGCAGCCAAGATCAAAGTAGGATTATTATAGCACCAATGTTAGATAGCAGGCATTAGAAAATTCTGGAAATAACAGTCATTATACACAGGACAGACAATTCATCCTCTATATGAAAAAAATGTATAAAACCCAATATTTTTGAAAAATTGAAATAGGGTTAGACAGGAAGTCTCATATGAACTATTATGAAATAAAATCATAGATTATGAAAGAACAAAGCTCTCATGTGATTTCTGTTCATTTCTACTTTGTTTTCAAAGTGCTGCTGGCCAAGAAGGTAACAGAAAGGCACTGAGTGAGTTTTGTTTACATAGGAGAACTTTCCTAGTCAGACTAATAAAATTCTGTTTGGACACTTTTATTAAAAATGTGACCTTTATATTATGATCACTTGAACTGCTTCCTATCTGATGTAAACCAAGGTGAAAAGAAATATTGCTCCTATCAGTAAGGTATTTTGTACAATGTATATCACCTAAACCTTGAGGATGGTCGAAATGCCCCTGCTCACCCACTGGGAAACAGAACTATATAGGGTAATGCTCTTTCTTTACAAATTTGTCTCCTGGGAGCACTGCATTTGCTATGAATTAGGAAGGGGAAAAATCACAGTCATGCCCAGTGACTTGTCTGTGGTGAATTGTGTGACATAATTTTTGTGATTCTTCTGAGGTTTAACATAGGTGAAGAAGAGATTAGCTCAGAACTTGGTATTTATACTAACTGAAGATTTTATGCCTAAAAATCTTTTGCATGTATTCAGGACCTAAAGGATTTTCTCCCAGTAGGTTTCTTATTGGACTGTTCAAAACGCTTCAAGAATTCTTCAGATTAATATTATCCATAGGTACTCTTTTTGTTTAAATAATTAGTAATGTTGAATTCTGAGCCCAGAAATGTGATGGTTTGGTTTCCTCTATTCCTTTCCAGTTTCTCAACATATAGATACAGAGGCTGGATGGGTAAGAGAAAGATCTTTCTATTGTCCTTCTCTGTTCCTCCCCAGAATTATTCCAGAAAAAAAGGAAGATGGCCTACTAAGGGCTAAGAGAGTCTAAATGTAGTTGCAATGACAGCTAGTGGGATGTAACAATGTGCATAGGAGTGATAGAATACATTGCCCAAAAAAGCTGTTGTGTGTGAATCTACTCTGCAAAGGGATAATGGAGTGGTCACATGCAGTTTCTGCTGCAGTGTCATTCCAAAAGCCCCAACCCATTATGATTTTTTTCACTTATGACATTGCTGTTTTGGGGGTTTTTTTCCTTTCAAAGTGGCCATTCCCTATTTAGCAATATCAGAACTCACTCATTATTGTTATGTAAAACAGTAACAAATCTATGTATGCTAAGAAGCCCTTCAAAAATATTTGGTTTGGAGAAGCCAGTCCTCATAGTATGTGGGTATCCTCAGCTTCATGAGCGAGAATATTTTGCAAGAACTCCATGAGAAAAATGCACAACAGTAGATAGGTAAAAATTTTCCCAAACTAGCAAAAACTTTATTCTGAGCTTGGCTTCTCCTGGTAAAAAGAATCAGACCCAGTTATTTAAACAAATTTACAAGAAAACTAAGGCCAGCCCATATTTTGACACAAGCTGTAAAACCGCCCACTGCTCTCATTATATCACACATCTTTGCTGCACTGAATCAGCAGCATCTCTTGTCACTTTTTCAAAAAAAAGTCCTGCTGCTGCATATTTTTCAGCAGAGCAAGGTACGAGCAAGGGACAATGGGAGGGAGGCCTTTGAAGAGTTATAAAAAGTAATCTAAAATAAAAGGGAGATCAACAAAAGAAGCTAGAAGAGAATACAAAAGTGAAGGCATAGGGTAGGCTGGTGGGAAATAAAGAAAACTGCACATGGGTGGGAAGTGATTAATTTTCTGACAGTTTATAAAAATAGGTTGCAAATCTCTGAAAGAATCATGATTGAGCCAGCTGAGGAAAACTCTTGTACTTTTATACATGTTATTTGTGAAGGAATGTAAAGAGAAATTACCTCCTTTCAGACACTGAGACTCCCTAAGACTGGAGTAGCCTCCATCTGTGTTTAGCATCTCTGTGCAAAACACTGAAAAATGAAATTGAGTCCAGAAGCAGTTATTTTCTGTCACTATACTATTTTACTGTGAAAAGTTACTATCCTAATAATTGTAACACAGATGGGTAATCAGGAAAATATTTTTATAATTTTATTTTTAAGAATAGAAACTTATTAGTTTTTTGTTCTTAATAAGAGTTCAGAAGCAACCCATCTGAAGATATCTGCAACTTTATCACAGAACTCCTACATTAATTTGCGAAATTTACCTTATCTTTAATTTCTCAAGTTTTCCTTCTATCAAAAAACATGAACTTTAAAGACATTAGGGCTCATTGTTCTTCAGTGTTGTTGGTATGTTTGATCTATGTTCTTTTAAATTTGTTCCATATTTAGTTTACCCTGAGGAATTGAATGAGAACCTCATAGGTGCTTTGGTTACAGGAATATCAGAATCATACCTGGACACTGGATTACAGGAGACTGAGGACAGTAGAGTGAAAGAGGAATCAACTGAGCCATCATGTACGGATTGAGTACACTCTTGAAAGCAGTGCTGCAGTACTACAGGTGAAACTTCAAAATCTGACAGAAGATAGGTGCACTTTCAGCCAGTGAGGAGCACACCAGTCTTGTTTACATGTCCTCTTTCCTCTTGCAACCCAGAACTGATTTCCTGACAGTATTGAACACATATCAGACCTTTATGTTATGCCAGAAGTTAGTACACCCAGGAGCAACTGCTGAAGTCTCTTACACGGAGATACTGCATCCCGAAATTATATTACTGAAGGATTGACCTTCATGGCTAGGGTATAAAAATGGTTTTAATTTTAATGTACTGTCTTTCAAGGCATCTTGGGAACTTATTTACAGGATGCTTCAGAGTATCTTACTAGACAGTTTGTGTTCTTTTTGAGTTCTAAGGTTTTCTCTTTCATCTTTCTCTAGCTTTTATTACCACTTGTTTTATTTAAAGTATGCATATGAGAGAGACAATGGTGCCTTCTGAAAGAGAAAACCACACAATACCTTCAGTTAACAATTCCGCATGATCCATAGTTTGCTGTCAGTTTTTCTTTACTGTGCATATTTCATTATACCTGTTACATTGTTTTTTACCACTAGTTCTAGCACAGACAAGAATTTAAATAACTGCTAATTTAAGAATGTATTGAGTCCCATTTGCAGAATAACAAACATTTGCTTGAAACTAAGTATCTGCTAGGTGCTGTTGTGGAGCTGTGTCTGAGGCTGATCTCTTTGTTAGGCTTCTCTAAAAAGGTACCTAGTAATTCAAAGGAAAACGTGGTCTTTTATGTTCAGAAATTTAAGAAACTAAACTCTAACAAAGCCAAAATAAGAGAGTATTCCGGGCCAATGAGTGTATTAAAAGCAAATGGGGTCTACTAGAATTTATTCGGTATCTTGAATTCTTCATGCTATATGGCACATTTTGATTAATTTTTCTGTTAGGATGAGTTTAAATAAAATTATTAATTTCTTGGAATTCTCTACCTTTCTGACATGAGATGAAAAAAAGCCAACAAACTCTCAATAACTCTAAAACAGAGTTGAAACCAGCATAAAGAGGTGCTGGAACAATGGAGCCATGAGGAGTCCCCAGGAACAGAATGAAAGTAAGAGTCTCCAGAACAGAATAAACTATAAACCGTTTGTTTGACAACCGCTTGTTCAAACAGATTCAAGAAGAAACTGTAATAGAGTGTAAGGTTAATTAATAACTTGATGGTAGTTGATAGGATGAAAATACAACTTCAAGTTACCTAAGATGACTAAAAAACACACTCATGGGGAAATTTATGTATGTAAATGATAGTATAATGAACTGAAACAAGACTACCACATGCACATTAAGAATTTGCTATAGAAACATGAGTAACAAATCACCTGTTTCAGTATCATTCTTAGTTATCTTTTTTTTTTGTGTAAAAGACTGTGCTTTCCTTTCCTAAAATTGGTTCCAGCTTTGTTAGATGCCTGTTACCCTATTCTGAAGAATGGTAATAAAATCAAATATCTCGAATGAGTGCATTGACTTGCTCTTGCACACTGGGTGAAAGAACACTGCTTTATGGACAACTTTATGGGATCAAAGGCATATGAGTGTTGCATATATGAATTATATGAAATAAAAGCTGAGAATGCTTTATTTTTAAAAATTAAAGAGAACTCTATGGAATTCTTTATTATATGAAAATTGTGTAGTATAAATTTGATGCATAGGTGCTAAAAAACACACCATCATGTTTGTATAGAAGAAGAAACTCAGGATAGCAAGTCTGTGTGTGTCATCTTTTTTATCCTACCTATAATACAGGATGCAAATACCATTATTGCCTTCCTGTCTTTGACTTCAAGTGGCTCACTCAGGTTTTTATTAGGTATTCATTAATTTCTCTGCTGGTCAAATTTAGTTTTGTGGCCCTGGTTCTCCCTTTCTTTATGCTGTGAACTTCCATTTATCTGTTATAGAATAGGCAATGAATCAGAAGTCATTTCATCCTTAGAAAAATGAGATCAGTTCCTTGAGTTCATTTCTGACTTCCTAGATTTTGAGCAAATCTTAAAGAAGGAAGACAATCAGTGCCCTGACAGTCAAGAAGTAATTTGAACAGAGATTGTTTCCAGTCTGCTGGTTGTCTCAGAAATGCTTAATTACTTCATGACCTCACAAAGCAAATGATGGTGGTGCATTATACAATTAGAGTGCTATCAAACTATCTATAGTTATTTTTTGTTATTGTATTAGAGAAATGCAAAATTTAAAACAAAAAATAAAATTGAAAATAAAATGTAAACCCATGAAATTTAAAAAAGTATTTATCTGGAAGGTAAATGCTGGTGAATAGGCATGCCTTAAAATATGACAGAGGTTTGAATGTAAGATGGGGTATGATGGACATAGGCTGTGGGGGTCGCACTGTGAACAAATTCAGAAAAAATCTAGATTTCTGGCTCCTGCATCTTCCTGAGTTCATCCTATTGTAGGAGAGGGAAGACCTTGCCTTTCACCCTTTCTCTTTGGGAGGCAGCTGCTTTGGCTCATTATGGACTCAGAGTGAAACACATCCATGTGTGGCCTCAGAAGCCACCATGGCTTACAGCTGTGATTGTAAACCCCTTCGTCTCCTCTCCCTTCTGGTGCCTCTTGCTCTTCCTTCTGTGTAGCATAGAATAGCTTTCAGAAGGAAAATTTGGTGCTTCTCTGCTGAAACACCACAATTAGAGTGTGAGTACTGAAAGGAAAACCATCGTTCTGACAGCCTAAGAGGGTTCTCTTGTAAACAGTTAAACTCCTTATGTCTAATTCTTTTTAGAAGGATTCAAGTGAAAAGAAATACTTTTCTTCAATCCTCTAAGGTGGCTTTTTTCACTGAAAGGTGAAATGTCAGGAAGGTTTTATTGCTCTCTTGTGTCCTTGCAGAGATGAAGATACAGGATGTTGTGAGGAGTGTTTTGTATACAGATTTTATCACATTAAATTTTTGGTATATTTATACTACTGTATACAGTATACAATGGTATGAAGTATTGTACTCTGTATATTTTTCCTGTGTCAGAATATATGAAATATATATTGACCTTGGGAATATCTTGAAAAATATCAATATCTTTATTCATTTTTCTCTCGTCGTAAATCCATGAACAATTTGCAAGCTGTCACTCGTGCAATCACATGTACATCTCACTAAGCAAGAGTAGATACTATGTATAAACAATTTTTAATTTCATATCCAGTGGTTTTTTATTGAAAGTACAGATGGTAGTTTGAAAAGTTTGAGGAGTAACTGGCTTCATTTTCATAGCCATGGTTATTTTGGTAAGTTATAGATAAGACACTCAAATTTTAAAATTGCCGCTATAGTCTTTCTTTTCTTTTTGTTTTTTTCTTTTTTTTTTTTAATTAATGCTGTGCACAATTAATTGTGTCATGTAAATTGAAAGATACCCCAGTACATTTTCATAACCGTATACTAGAAGCAGCCACTTACATCCATGTAAACAGAATCTAGCACAACTAATATTTGTTATGATAGTGGCAGTGAACTGCAAGTGGCATGCTGTTAGAAGAAAAAAGTAGCAGGAGTAGTGGAAATTAACTTGTAAAGACAAAGGCTGAAGGACAAACTCTCTATGCTATGCTCTGTTTCTTGTCAAATGTTACTAAATGAGGTTTATAACAGAAAAGCAACATTATTTATTGATACAATTTTTGGATGTATCTTTTTCTTCAGATGGAAATCAGGTTGTGTTAGTGCGTGTGTATGTGTTTTGAACCGTGATGCTACTGGATCTCACAGCTAAATGTGGGCATTGAGAGACTTTCCTAGTCCTATAGTTTAGGCATAGCTGAAGAGACTTGGTAGTTTCAATACTTGTTTTAGATTCTCAGAAGAATTCACAGCTGGAACAACTACTCCTACAGGAGGGACTCTGACCTGGACTCACAACATCCAGCTGGCTGAACAGGGGACCTCTTTTTAACCTGTAAGTTATCACAGATCTTGTTAATGGTGATAGGTATGCCACACATCTTACATTTAGGTTAAATGAGAGGAGTAATGAGATTGCTTATGGAGTAAAATAGCCACAAAAATAAGCTGGAACAAAAGCTTCTTATTTGGTGTGAGAGAGAATGATTCAATTTTAATTTGTTGCCATGTTTCCCTACATGTGTATATGAAGGGAAAAGAAAGAAAGAAGAAAACAGAGTAAGTAATTTGTGCCAAGAGAGGGTTAAAAGATGAGGTTCCTAAAGTCACAGGCCTGTTTGGAAAAGTAACATTGGAAACCATATCATGTTTTTTCATCTTCTTTGAGAAAGCAGGATTTCATGGGGTATTTTTTTAAGTAACAACTGAGAAAGCACCAAAAATTAAGTAACAGTAATATCCATTCTTTTTCTTCCCTCTCCACACCAATTCCCACAGAGAACAGTACAGCAGGATGCTAATAGGCTGGACAATAACAGAGAAGGGTCAGTGCAAGAGAATATGATTTCAAACTTTGCTGTCAGGGTTTTGGCCCTCCTAGCATAAAATTCCAGTTAATCTCTAACAGATTTCCTTATTTATCCATGTTGAATGTACTTAATCATTTGTGTTCCATGTGAAAATGTGACTCATGAGAGAACCAGTTTGATTTAGAGTATTTCAAAACTTAATGCTCCGTTACACAATAAACGGTAATACCATTATCTTGTTAGTGTTTGCAATAAATGATATTTCATTACCCTATTACTAAGCATCTGGTCTCAAGTCAAGAATTTTGTCATAGTGCAAACAGAAGGACATTTAGAGCTGTGTCACACACTGACAGACCAAATGTCCTTAATTTTTATGCTGTTACAGTGAAGTATTAATCATCTGGGTGTCACAGAGGTCCATCATCAAAATAAAAATTTGCTCACATAATTTAGTCAGAGTTTTGCCATGAACTGCATGGGAAAGATAGAACGAGCTTTGAGGGATGTGACTAATTAGCTGCTACTTGTTCTGTAAGGCTAGAAGACTGAAAGAATAATAGTTGGTGTTAGTAAAGGCCAGAAAAAAAATCTGGTGCTGGCTTCTGTAAAAAGTTCTGGGTTTGCTTAGGATAGAGGCTAAACTGAACTACATTCCAAGACAAAAGCAATTGTGATTTTGGGTAGAAAGAACTGAAAATGTGGTTGAAAACTTTCTTGCTTGCAAGAAAATGGTAAGATTTTATGGTTTGTTTGCACTATTATTTTTTTCTTGGTTTATGACAAAAATAAGAACAGTATGCATGAATTAAAGTCATTCACATAGGGTTGAACAGAAGGCTGTCATGTGGAGCTAGGGCAAGAAACAGATGGACTTAGATACCAGCTGTTTGGATGGAACAGAAAGGCAAAATTAGGCTTGAGGAGAATGACTGTAAATCAATGACTGTGGGAGTACACTTTTCTCCACTACTGGAATGGTTCTGATATGCCTGGGTTAACTAAAACTGCACATATTAGACTGTCTGATGGTAATCAGCATGAGGTTTTTAGGGAATTGATTTATTTCGATTTTTATGAAAATTTATTTTCTTAGCTCAAGAAAAGAGCCTGCTGCATGTATAAGCACTTGGGTAGCAGAGTCCGATCAGTCTTTATGTCTTACACTAGAAGAATAATTTAATTTGAAATTAATTGAATGTTTTGTTCTGCAAAGTAATTTTAATTATGTTCAGCAGAGTATTTCTTTCTGTATCACTGGAAAGAAAATTTTATGACTTATGTTATTATTTTTAAAGTTAAGAAAAATCCGTTGTTGAAATATGTGTTTTGGGCAATAATAGCTATCAAGAAGAAAAGTTCAATTCTGTAGTGCTCTTTCCTCTATGTAATTATTGTCACACAACTCCAGTGATGCTGTGAACATGATGCTGTTACTGGGTTATGGTGCTTTTACAGTCCTAATCAATAGACTGATTCTAGATAACATCACATTGATCTTCTGGCTTCATGGTTGCCTCACTAAGGGTAAATAATAATCAGCACTTGATCTGCTTTATTTCCTTGTCAAGAAACTCTCGCAGTCATTTCCTCTCTTGCTGGTTCACAGGGAGGATAACAACCAGCTAAGGCTATCAGATTCCAACATCAGGTCCATGGGAAAAAACATACCAGTTCAATCATGCTGATGAATCACAAGTCTCTCTAGATGATGTCTATGACTAGGAAAAAAATCTTTTTTTCTCTGTAACAATTTAAGAAATTGTAAAAGGGTATTAAAAAACTCACCTCTTGTAGTAATATTTATAAATGCAGATTGTAGTCAAGTAGTGAAAATTAGGAAACATCATCGTTCTGTATTCTCTAGATTCTCTTGATACAGCTGAATGCTTTCTCTTAGAACACAAATTTTTCATGTCCATCATTGCATTCTCAGTTCAGACTGACTAACACATGATTTTTCTTTCCTATCTCAGAAAATTGGTTTTAAGTCAAATAACCAAAACTTTGCCAATGAAGTTTCTTTTCTTACCATTGTAACTTAAAATTTTGTTGCTGGTTTCATTCTGAACCTGTTTTCTTTTAGTTGATTCCATGCAAACAAAAAATGTGCCAGAGAAGAAAGGAGCACATCTTCTCTAAATTTCACTGGTTATGGCGTGGAGGGGGGTGGACGGGGGTGGAGGGGGGTAGGAGGCAGGGAAGGAATGAAAAAGGGTGATGAGGTAGATTTTCTTCCAACACGGACATTCAAAAAGAGAGAAGAAAACCCTCTTCCTAGCTCAGTCTTCCCAAAATGTGTGGATGCTTTGTTTCACTATGCAGTATTGAAAAATTGGTTTATAAGATATATTCTTGCCTATAACAAGTGAATTTCCCTTTAATATTCCAATTTTGTTCTTGATCAGATTTCTGTAGTGTGCATCATTCATCAGAAAGCTTTTTAAGCAATATGTAAAGCTATTTCCTCAGGTACATTATTTTCTACCTGCTTGTAACATTATTCCTTTAAATATTTTAAATAGATCTTAACTTAATAATGGAATACAACATGCCAGGATAACCTAATTTTTCTTCATTATGTTTCTAAAAAATTGTATCTGCACATTTTAGTAGCCTTATCAAATATATTATAGATTTATTCAATACTGATTGCATTTGGCTTGTCAGAATGTACTCTATATATCATCTTTGTTTTTCAAAGTTCCAGTTCAGAAGCTTTAAAAAGACTGTCTTCCAATCAACTATATAGAATGATGATTTCTTCCAGTATTATGTCTTCCACCTTTCAATCCTCTTGGAAGTTATTTGTACATGTAAATATCCCTCCCCAAATGGGATGTCATCTGTTATGTTAGATGATGATATGTCACTGACAATGCAATTATTTATGTTTTGTATATCCCAGCTGCTGTGAATGTTAGTGGTGAAGCAGTTGTTTCAAGAAACATGAACAAGATCAGACTGCAATGAATGTTTGTTATAGATAAAGAGCTGCCATAGCCCTCCAGACCGATGTGATTTTTTGAGAATACCCTGAAATAGTGAGCTGAATAGACAGGAAATTAAAGAAAAAAATCAAATTTTCCCTTCAGATTTTGTACTTGTGCTAATATATCAGGCTCTAGGCATAGCCGTAGATGTAACAAGCGGTTGACTAGGGCTGTAGATAGTAGTCTAGTGGCAGTAAAATGTTCCTCTAAGTGATTTTGTTAGTATAAACTGCTTGCCTTTGTTCTAGGCTCACTCCTCATCTTGGATACCTATAGCAGGATGCTCTGACTAGAGTGGGGTAAACCAACTCAAACAATAGCCCTCCCTATTTGCAATTCTACCAGTGATGAACGGAAAAGGGGGCGTCATGCAGCTTTTGGTGCTGAAGAATGCTGAAACTAGTTTGACTCATCAATTCCAAAGTTAAACATCCTGATAGTGAGGTGAGGATCTGGTAGAACTGGTAAAATACTCAGAAAAAGGAACAAAAATTGATACTGCTATTAATTTTTCTAAACCTGCTGAGCTGACCCAAATGGCCTGGAGACATGAGACTGACAGTCATTCACTTTATACTATAAAGTATATAGTATAATGTCCCACGTTTTAACAACAGGGTCTTCTACCATACTTGGGGTATGTGTGAAGATTTCTTGCTTGAATAGGGACTCCCCTCAAGGTGGCTGAGGAAAAGAGATTTGTGCACAGTGGTGGGTATGAATGAGGAACATCAATCTTTATTTAATACTTGGTTTTGCTAGCTTTGAAACAATTGCTTTAATATAATTGCTTCAATATGGCTTAGAAAGAGTGTACTATAATATATTAGTAGTTATAGCTCCTATACTGTGTAGTAAATAATTCTGCTTAAGATATCTTTGTTTAATCACTATCATAATAAATATTTATATTTATATAAATATACCATGTTTGATATCCTTAATCCTGAAGGACAAGTCGTATAAAGGTTCAATTACACCTGTATAATCCTTTAGACATAAATCTTTGACAAAGTGTGGGGCTAAGGTTGGATCCAGCCACACATGAGGTCCTCTCTGAGAAGGAGTTTATAAAGCAAAGGGGATGGACCTATCTGAATATTCTGCATTTTCAGGAACGGTCTCAACTGACTATTGATGGTGTCCTATTTAACTACAGTCTAGTCTGTTTTGGAGCAGCAACCACCTTGGGGAATCTTTGGGATAACCAGATTCTCCTTTCAGAATGCTAATTAATCTTTGAAGCATGCAGATAATCTTTACCAATTTGTTTAGGCACAGCATGAGCTACCTGGGAGACTCTCCAAGTCTATAACAGGCCAAGGTTCCCACATGAGGGTTGACAGGAATTCGTTTAAACCTGTCTCTCCAGTCAGTCCTTTGGTTCATCTGTGTGGAAAGAGGAGCTGTGGAGTTCCTGGACCACCCAGGGAATTCGTGACTAAACGCACCGTGTGTGCACTCAGGCACAGCCCTGACACTCAGCCAAGTTATAACTACAGGACAGCCATGGGACAACTGAAGTGTTCTGTTGTGGTTGCAATATAAACCATGCAGCTTTTTTCACGTGGGATTGAGTACCATGAAGGATGATAAAGTGACATCCCTCCTCAGGAATTTATCACCCTTCATCTAAAAGAATCCAACTTTTCAATAGTCCTGAAAATCCTGAAGGTGACTCTGAATGTAGTTCTGAGGATTTGCTGGGCCCCCTGGAAGAATTACTCACTTTATTTATTGTATGTTTTTCTCTGTTTTGAAGACCTGGTTTATATCTTGCAGCTATTGTAATTCTGGTTTAAATCCTGGACTCTAAATCAACATGCATTGTTGGGACATAACACATTAAACCAACCAAACACAAACCAAACCAAAATTACAGAGTTGCCCATATGTGGAACTAGTAGAAGAAACATTCCCCCAAAAGAATGAAACATTGTCAGTTGTCATTAATTGAAACTCTCTATGAGGTTCTGAATTGACATAAGGGGAAAGAAATTTGTCCACCTTGTGCATAACAAAGCATTAGCGTGTGTAGCTCAGAGAGAGACTGTAGAATCTCTCCTCAGATGTTTTTAGAGACCAACTAAGCAATCTGGTCTACTCAGAGTTGACTATTCTGCATAAATAAAATACTAGATGTGAGGATCTCTTCAAACCTCTTCCAAGCTGCTTTATTCAATGATTCTGTGATTCCATAAGAATTGGAAAAAATAAACAAAGGAAGCAAGGAGATAGCCATCTGAAGATATGGAAAAAAAATTTCAATAGTTTAAATCTAACTTTTCCTTCCTCCTTTTTTTTAATCTCAAAATGGGAGCTAACATCTCTGTGGGTTTCTGTTATAGTAAAAATTGGCTATTAGCTATAATATCGTATGCAAGGCTTCTTTTATATTTTTCAAGACTAGGTTTAGTCCTTTTTAAAGTATATATCCACACTGTACACAATTCCATTTCCCCAAGATGAAAAATAAAAATTAAGAACATTCATCAAAAACAAAAGAAAGGGGCCCTAGGAAGTAGGAATAATACTGTGAAAAGGTTTGACCTTTGTTTACTTCACCTTTGTAACTATAGGACCACAGTAGCTTTTCCACAAGCAGTTTCCATGTAATAGAGTCATTTCTTCAGAAAATCTGGAATATCATTATGGTGAATCTAGTTCAAAAACAACTTTTTAATCTACTTTACAGGACAGGATCAGGTCCATAAATCATAGCAACTCTAGTCTGAAGGGAAAGAAAGATTTTCCAATGTCATACACATTCCTAACAGAATGGATTGCCTAAGGAAGGTATTTATGAAAACACTAACCAAAAGTGTGAGCCAGAAGAAATCTTCTGTTGAAATTGGAGTAATATATCAAAGTGACAGAAATAAGACAGTAGGGTTTCTTTTAATCAGTGAATTCTGTGTAATTAAATGTGGAGCAACCAAAGAGGCTTTTACTGCAAATAAATGAAAATATAGATATGTTTACATGTTTGCTATCACACATCTTTGGTAAGAGTGAAAAATAAAATTAGAAGGAAGAGAACAATATATGTGTTTTCTTCATAGGTGAAGCTCTGTGCTACAGCTTTGTTCAGTGCATATTGTTAGAACCAGTCAATGCTCTTTAAATTAGGAGTTGTCTGGTTAAAAAACAAAACAAGGTAGAGAGGCAACACATCATTTCACTTATGAGAACACCTAAGACACACCTAAGAGCCACAAAGAGTTGTGAATGTTCCCATTTATTCGATAGTTATGTTGCAGTTCACAGGCAAAGTTCAGTGGGAAATAAACAAAATTCATGGAATATTTAACAGTTGTTCTTGAAATTTGGCAGAAAATATGAGGGAAAAGTAATTTTTGTCAAAGTGTTAAAAATGCCATGCTCCAAATCATTGCCTTAAAAACTGAATAGTTCAGTCATAAGAGCTAAATGACTACATGGTAGGATGACAAGCACTGCAGCATATGGGTAAAATAGATCTCTGTTACTTTATAGCATTCTGTCTTGAAGCAAACAGCATATTTGAGGGTGTTTCAAATCTCTTGAACTGATATGCAGTGCAGAAAGTTGATTTATGTAATGAGTTCGATGTGATATTCAAGCGTTTCCATTGCTGCTAAAACAAATAAAACCCAGAAAAACATTTTTATATTCTACAGAAATTCAACTTTCATGTGGTCCTAAGATTACAATCCACCTTGACATATGCCTGGCCCTGAAATGCCATCTGATTTCCATAAATGTCTGAATATACCTCACTTCACATTGTACTGTTCTTTTAAGGATGATCATTAAACCCTCTAAAAATAATTTTTGAGAAAATTCAGGACTCCATGTTCAATGTAAATCCCCAAGTAAATATGTAAATGGTCTGAAGACTGGCTGCAAGATTTAACTCCTTCTATTCTGGCTTGCTTTCAGTTGGCAGTTAACTTTCTGCAGTGCTGCTAAGTAACCTTCACCTTTCCTAAGTTATTCCCTTTGCAGCTGCCTGTCTCCTTTCCTCTCCAACAACTTGAATTATAATTGCAAAGGATAAGGGAGATATGCAACATGTTCATACTGATTCATAGGTAGGAAAGCAAATGTTTTAGTGCCATCTCCCAAGTCTGAAGGCTGAAGTCTTTCACCTTTACCTATTTCTTAGGTTTGTATGCTGATGGCAAAATAATGGTGAGAATGTGAGGTAATACAGAAATACAAGATAGGATTAGTCCGGGAAACTGGCAACAACATTCTCTGTTCAGACAGCTGTTTCAGAAACTGTTGTTTCAGGAAGTCGGCAGTGATGGATGCCTTTGATTAACATCTAGCCTGGTGCTCGCTACTGCTAAAGCAAACTGTAGATTTACACTAGGATATTTTCAGCCTTTGTCTGTCTCAAAGTAAACTATGTAGCTCCTGGTGAAGAACCATGAGGTTTATATCCCACTGGATTTAAAATGTCTTTGGGAATGCTCTAGAATGTAAAGTTGTGTGTGTCCTCCCGTTTGTTCCTTGAAATCTTTATAACTGAACAAATCCACCAGTTGGTGTGCAAAACACACAGATATAGTGTCCAGTCTCTTTGGAGTACTATTTACCAGGATTTTTCATGGACTGCAGTTTTAGGACACTCTCTTTAAAGGGAAAGTCCTATTACCTGGCATAAAAACTTATGATTTTCCAAGTATGAGAAGCAACATCTGCTCTCACAAACATAGATATCTGAACTTCATTAATCCTCTACATCCCCTCTGGGTGTATTTGAAGAATGCTGAAATAAAACTTTTACAGCCTTTATTTAAGAGAATTCTACCCCATCAGAAAATTCTATAATCAAGTTTGGAGCATATTGCCCTTTACCTTGAGACTTATGAGGAAAATGTAGAATTTTTGGCCTTGATTTGAAGGCAGTGTGGTCAGGTCTATCAAAAATGCTAGGAAAGTTGAGTTTTCAGTTGTATGTGAATATCAGTGGGAGTTGAACATTTTAAGAAATATATACTGTACCTCAGAAATTACTATAGGTTTTATATTATGTTTTGAGTCACCACTGTGAATCATTGTAGCTTTTTGTTTTCACCTGTGCACTTCCCACAGCAAGTTATTTATAGCACTCAATGCCTGCATTTAGGTTGCTGTTTGACAGCTTCATTTGTACTCAGATTTTTTAGTATTGCTATTGTACAAGTAGGTTTGCAGAATTTCATCCAAAAGTTGCATCCTGAGTGGAATTGTCCTAGGTAAAAGGACTAAGCTGAACTTAGTTATGTATCAGATGTAATAGCCTGTGAAAATCTTCCACGTTACCTTAAGACTAAAATGAGAGTGCAGTGGGCAATAGTGCACTTTTGTACGAACAGGAACAAAAACTGTCTCACCAGAAATTACAGCTTTACACTATGATTTGAAACCAGTAGGGAATCAGGATGTCTCTCTCTGGCTATTTACTTTGGAATCACATTCTCTGCAAATACAGACACAACAAAAAAACACTGGTCAGACAAGCCTGCTAACAGGCTCAAGCAAATTGCCTACCTAACCTGGCCTAAGACTAGTGAAAACCCAAAGCTCTATGGTATAGATTCTGTGTTTAGCTCCTAGTGGCAGGATCAGGAGTGAAGTGGGGAAATTAAAATAAAGCAATAGGAGAAAAGCCAACACCATGATTTATGGGCATGATGTGTCAGATGGCCTAAAAACACAGATTCTCTTGAATTGTATTGGCAGTAACATTCACAACATATATTTCAATGTCTAGATTTCCACCACTTTAACATCTGCTTTAAATGTGCAGAGTTTTTTTCTTAAGGAAACTGCCTGTTTGTCTTAGTATGTCTACTAGTGGGATGTTTCTGCTTAATTGATCAAATTAATATCATATCTATATTTCCAACTGTAATTTGTATTTAACATTGTATTGATAGGAAAATTTATGACTCCAAGATATGTTTCTGTAGCATATCTACAGGCCATAGTAAGTTTTAAACTTTAAATCTGGTTAGAAGCATTTTAAAGCTATGAAACATGTACAATGTCTTCATTGTTGTCTGCTGTTTCTCCTGGTGGTAATATTATGTTGACACATCATGCAAGAAGCATGTATATGGTGTTAGCTTTGGTTAAATAATTGAAAAAAATATTCTCAGTCAACAGAACTTCATCTTAAATCTACTTTTAAAAAGATATATTACTAAGCTTAGTTGACTTTCACTAAGAAACATAGCACACTGTAAAAAAGTGTCTAAAAGCTTGTTTTCATTAACTGTCATATTCATCAACAAAGAAAGACCATACTGAATATATTACCATCATAAATTATATAGGAGGCTTTTTGAATGTTTAGGGAAGGTGAGGTCTTCTTTACTTACCAAACACAGCTTATATACATCCTTACACAAGGACCATAAAAAACATAGCAAAGGTGGAAAGAAACCTCCTTCACTGTTAGGGAGTTCATGACCAATTATTTTATAGGCAAGTCTCTGTGGTTCCTTAACATATAAGCATTAATATTTCTTTTCTATGTTGCTGTGCGTAGTAAAACAGAGAAGAAGCAAAAATTATCAGTGGATATTCAAACCTTTATTTTAAGAAAAATAGCTTTCATATCACAATTCAGAACTTTGATAAAGTAGTGTTCAGAAGAGGATGGTGGGATGAAGTCCCTATGATGTCTACTCCTTTATCTGGTTTAGTATCATCGTAACAAAGTTGTGGCGATCAGGCTTTAGAAAGTTTTTGGGTGAGAGAACAGGTATCAAATGTTCTGACAAAGCCCTCCCTTCCTTTAAGAATTAAATTTGGGATTTCCCCCTAATGTTTTTAATCAACAGCAAAATTAATTTATAAGAACTACTTTTTATAACTTTTCAGCGTAAATATTTTGAACAGCCATGTTTTCAGCACACAGACTACTTTGTGTCTTGAAATGACTGTAACCTGTTTCTGCGTGACATTATCCTGCTTGAAATTTTGGTATGCAGCTCACTACCTGTCAGATTTTGTGCATTGGAATGACCTTGGTTTGTACTCCACCTGTGTAGCTTCTGACACAGAGAACTATCAGTACGGACCCGTGCAGGTTTGCGAACCTGGACAAGGTGGTTCATGTTCTTCAGTACAGCAACAAAGGGGTATTTGGTCACAAAGCTGCTTAGCTTTTCTTTCCAAAAGCCTTGCTTCTGCAAGGGCAAATTCAGACTCCTTTTTTCCTTGGTTTTCACATCAGCAGCTATTCCCTAATTGGGTCCTTAGTGCAGTCCCTTTCCAGTCTGCCATTTGTCATCACAAAATCAGGAAAAGAGAGTAGATTAATTGCAGTGCCTGCTCTTGACTTATGGCTTATCCAGTTCATTGCACTGGTAAGTAATTCCCACAGAGTATTCACTGAGTAAAGCTATGTATTTTATGAGGCCACTTTCTGGGATTCCTCCAAAAATTTCCTGTTATCAGATTGCTTGCTTATGCTGTTTTTGCCATAGACAACAGCAAACTCTACATGCTTTATTGTACTGAGGCTTAAAAAAAGAGTCTCAAAGTACAATCTAAGCACAAACCTGTGTCCATGCAGATTTTCACATTCCCCATTGCTTTACATTAATATGTATAAATACACATCTTGAGATTGCATGAGATTAATTTTAAATATAAGGCAATATATTTAATGGTTCACAGGAACTGTCTTGGGGTTTTGAGGTGGTTTGATTCTTGTGTAATTATAGCAGTTTATCATGAATCTGGTGAAAGTTTTGTTCTCCCATAACCTTTATTACTTCCCTTTTTCTATGGTAAAAGGATGCATAATAATTTCCTTTTTGCTATTGCCCTCTCTGATCTGACCTTCAAATGTCAGGCTTTCTGCTTTTTGATCATGCATATAATATGCACCTTGACTCACTTACGTGAAGCTATATAAGACAAAGGTCCTTTCTTGATTCAAGCTTTGAGTGAAGTAATCATATTATGTCCATCATTTACACCAAAAGAGCAGATATTTTATCCAAATTTAGCATGCTTCCTACTGATGTAAAATAAAAGTGACAGAAATACAAAAAAAATATGCATCTAAAAGAACAAAACAAAATGTAATATATGCTCCTTTTCAGACACTGCTGCTTGAGCAAAATCATATTGGATTGTTTAGAAGCTAAAGTAATTGTCTTCTAAGTACACTTCAGTCTTTAGGCTATATTGTATTTCACGCTACAAGTGTTTTCAGAAATGGCTCAGTGCTTGTGAAATATACTTGGTGCCATTAATCTCTCCAATTATTGTGTGATTGCATAAAAAGTCAAAACGTTTTCTTCCATACGTAATTATTTAACACCAATGACTGCAAATTATGAAGCATCAGGTGTTTTTAATTTACTTAATTATCAGTTGCATTTCTCTTTATCAGTTGAAAGCTTTATGTAACTCAGTAAGAAATGTTCATTTGTTCCCAGGGTAGGTCAGCATAATGTTGTTTCTGATTTTGAAAACTGGAAGACATTAAAGGTAGATGGCTAACAGAGGAAGCTTATGCATAAAATCAATTTTTTTGAGGGACTGAGTATTTTCAAAGACAATGAAGTCTCTATAGAGCTCTCTAAATGTGAAAAAAAATGAGGGAGAGCTTAGAAGGCCTCATTTTCTACATCCATTTAGCTGTTTAGATCAGAAATTGCATGCTTTTCTGAAGTCAAATGAGCTACATTGATGCATTATGGTTGTGAATGAAACTCAATTCTTGCATGATTCTAATTTGTTAGTATTTGATTTATTACTATTACTTCCTTCAAATTTCTTTACAAGCAACATCTGTTCCATGAAATCTTGAAAATTATGATTTCTTTCATCATGATAGAGAATCATATTCAAGAGCTTTCACAAGAAAATATTTTTATGGGTCAAAACAACACCTGAAGTTACATGATCAGTGCTGACTTTTCTCCTTATTGGCAGAAAAGGAAAGAAAAAACTCTTCCAGCTCCAGCTGCTAGGAAGGTTGTCCACTTACTTTTTTGATAGAGAAATTGTTTTTATTTTGTTTTGCGTTTTTTACACCACTTTTCTGCAGAAAATTTTTCTCAAATAAAAGTTCTTCAACATCGCCAAGCTTTACACACTGTCACTACCCAACAAATGCAATTACTAAGTAACCAGAGGATTTTTTTTTTAAATTCATATAGGCTAAGAGATATATCGAGAGTTGGAGTGCCCTGAGATAGGATAGAAATGCCAATCCCTGAATGATTACAGGTAATTTCCATATGGGAAGGAATCTGGGCTGTTCACCACTTGATGAAATTAGTATCTTTATTTTCCAATGGAACCAATATATCCAGGCAGTCACAGTGTGCTTTCGGGAATCTCATGCTGACGATGCCTGGAAGCCAAGGACTGAGGAGTATCACACAATTCCCAGCAGTGTCCGGTTTTATGTAACTAACTAGTGCAGCACAGGATTTCACAGTAATCTCCTCACAGCAGTGTAGCCAAGTGATGTAAAGAGAACGGCTACTGAGGTATAACAGTCTTCTCCAACCTGCTTTCCACAGAATTTATTGTTGGTATGGCTCTTCTATCTTGGAAATTTTTAACCAGAAAATGTTAGTAGACTTGGTTCTTTCTACCTCTTCCTGTTTTAAATAGAAACTTTTTTAAAAGAAAGGGAAAAAGAAGCTACCTATTTGTTAAGAAACCAGTTTATTTTGAAAGCAGTGCGTATAATTTTCCACTGTTGCAGTCTTTATTCCTCATGCTGTTAAACATTTTTCATTTATATCACTTCCACTAATTATATGCTTGGATTAATGGTTTTCATTAAGAATTATTGTTAAAGTTTTGTGAATGATGATTGATTCCTTTTTCTCTTAGGAGGAAAACTGATGAATTTTATCTGAATTTTTGCAATCTCTTTTCAAACAAATGTGA
Source organism: Machaerirhynchus nigripectus (assembly GCA_013397975.1). NCBI lineage: Eukaryota > Metazoa > Chordata > Aves > Passeriformes > Dicruridae > Machaerirhynchus > Machaerirhynchus nigripectus. The sequence goes on from VZRQ01006957.1 coordinate 25,390, forward strand.
GTGACTGTATCATAATAGACATGCCATTACTCAATTTGTGGAAAATTTGTGCTTGGGGAGGACTATGATACCCCAGTGGTTTAAGATTTCCCAGAAATAATAAGCTTGTAAGCAGGGAAAGCTATGTAATTAGTGCTTTTGCCAGAAAGCTTTCTAGTGGAATGATAACTTTAAGCTAAATGTAGGAGAAATAGAGTCTAATAAATGTATGTCCTTAAACTACAGTGAAAAACTAAACTGTTTTAAAAGTTTTGTCCCTTCAAGATATCATGGTCAGGACATTTATTTCACCTTAAGCTGGAGAACTGAGTGTTTGAAATAACAGGTGGGGACTCCTCTTTAAAAATTTTCAAAATAATCTGCTTTTAAAAATGGGATTTAGGCATTTTACTATTGTCCTGGCTATAGGCAGGACAGGGTTAATTTTTGCAGTAGTCAGGAGGTAGCATGGCTAAAACAGGGTGGTTATTCTATACCACCTCAGGTCATTGCCAGGTGCAGGGAAGAGCAGTTTGGGAGGCTGAGGAACTCTCTTCTGGGAAGAAGGGTTTGCTTCCATTTGGGCTGAGCTCATGAGCATTTTGCACGTGAATCTTTCATACAGTTTTGGTTTTAGTATCACTGCCGTTACAGTTCCTTTTCTTATCTTGTTGCTCTTTCCAGTAAATTGTATCTTTTCTTGTCTAAACCCATGACCTTTGCCTTTTTTTTGACACCAATTCACCTCTCAGGCTACTCCTGGGGTGGGGTGGGGTGGGGTGGGATGGAGCGGCTGAAGATGGAAAGAGGCAGGGAGCGAGTGGCAGCGTGGCTTGGAGGGTCTTGGTGGGAGAACTAATTTGGGGAACACCTAAACCATGGCAACTATGAAACAAGTTAGTAAAACTTAGAAATCACCTCTTACTACTGATCATCACTGTAAACAATTCAGATGTGAATCTTTAACTGGTTTCACAACCACAAAACTAAAAAGAACAGAAAGCAGAAATATGAATAGCTTTTTGGTGTTTCTGTCCATTGGCTCTTCTGGAGTTGCGTGGATGAGGAGAGTTTATCTGTAATTTGAGAGACATTTTGCTACATATCTTAAAAATACTATATGTTAGTTTTCCCTTATCATCAACTAGGAAATTCCTGCTTTCTTGAAATATGCGTTCTGAGAAATAATGTGCTAATTTCTTTCTCTACCTTTGACAAACTACGTGTTACACGTTATTGAACTATGTCCTGGGACCTGTCAGTTCTGGGAGACATCTTCCACTGAAAAAAGATTGTTCATGTGCCAGGGAGAGCAGACCTCTGTGTATCTGCAGAGAAAAAGGACATCACCGACAAAAGTTGATCATGAGAGAAACCAAGTTTTCGAGGTGTAAGGTGAATTATGCAAAAAAACCCGCCAAACTATTGCTGAAAATTTTGAAATATTTGAAAATTTGAAATTATTTGAAATAATAATTTGAATTTAGCTTGGCAAAAGAAGTACAAGAGAAGGTTTACAGCTTCTCCAGTCAAAAAATAGAAGTGGATAACTAGTGTCTTGGCCCAGACAGAACTCTTGCAGTGGATGTAGAAGTCAAGTCTGGGGCAGAATGGAGTAATAGCATGCCTCTTCAGGGGCACCAGCAGCAGAGATTGATCAGGGTCCTGGATCACCAGGGAAAGGAGCTGCAGGGGGAATGGAGTGTGTGCTGGTCATTGGGACTATGTGTGTGTGTGTGTGTGTGTGCTACCAGGGGAAATGAACATGATCTTGACAGGGGCTTCACAGGGAACCCTGCAGAGGGAAGATCTGAGCCCTGTGATGCAGGGAAGGAGGGACAGATAAAGACCACGCTTGAATGAGTGATGGATAAAGACTCACGAGATGGGAGGGGCATGAAGCTTGTGACCTCCGGCAGCAAAAGAAAGACTCCTTATCTACCCTCAGATCTGAACTCACAGGATTTACAGTAATGTCCTGTGTAAGGGAACAAGTTCCATTCAGAGAGGTCTCAGAGTGAGCTGCGCATGCACAGAACACTAGAAGAGAGAGGCAGTGCAGGGTAGTGGTGGCTGGAGGTCCCCTTTTGCATGATGGGAGCACCTCACATGTGACCAGAAGTCCTAGAGCACACTTTGCTTGTCATGGGCTTTGCTGTTTGTAAACATCCTGGACTGGGCAGGAAGGAGTGTTCCGGTGAGACTGCCAAGGGCTTTCCAACTCTGAGGTTCCCTTTCATTCTGTCTATGTGCATCACTTCTGAGGGAGACCTGGGAAGAAATCAGGTGAGGCTACAGTAGTCTGGAGATAAAGATAAGGACATGGAAGGCCAAGTGGTGTTTATCTCAATTCTTCTACTGAAGGAACAGGACTCAGGTAGGAGGGGATACACACTGTGAGTTAGCAACTGCCTGGTGTCATGGGTAGTGTCTTGGCTTTTATAACCACAGGTCTCTCTTTGAGGAACGAGAACTTCTAGCAAGAGATGGGACCCACTTGACAGTAATGGCCTAAAGGCATCTTTGTCCCCCGTCTTGCTTGTTTGTTGAAGGGAATGTTAAACTAGATACACTGAAAATGATGATGACAGTTTGCAGGTAAATTAAAAAGTGGAAATGAGGGGTAATAAGCACGTGGCACAGTGTGATTGGAGTAAAAGGGCTTTTGGAAAGGATGAAACAAGTGTCAAAGGGCACTTCTGAAGTTCCTGTGCGCAAATGCACACAGCCTGGTAAACTGCAGGAGGACCAAGTGTGGTGTGTGTGGTTGCAAAATTAAGAAGTGCTTGCAATAACTGAGATGGGGACAATTTCTGTGCCTGGAGGGCTGGGGTGGTTAATGTCTGGATACAGGCTTCTTAGGAAAGACAAGCAGTAGGGAAAAGGAGATGGGGCTGCCAGTGCACTACGGAGCAGCTCAGATATATGGAGCTCTTCAGCTCTCCAGACAGGTGACAAACTTATTGAGGGTCTGGGGGTCAGAAGTAGAGAACAAAGCAACAAGGGCAACATTGTGATGAGAATTTATTATGGACCACCTGACCAAGGTGAGCAAATGAAAAAGGTCATCTTTGTTGGGCTCAAATGACAAAATCCTTCATTTGATATGTTACACAAATGTTGGCTTTCCTTGGAAGCAGGATGCCAAGATAAGAGAGTTAATATCATAAAATGTTTTTACTTTATAAAAAGCATATCAGAGTCCTGTATTTTTTTCTTCCCATGCCAATTTTTTGTACGGAATTAAGACAACCATTGGGCATTTAGGTCACTCATTATTCTGGCCTTACGTCACACCATTGTTAATGAGAAAAAGTTGTCTTTCTTAAGCTCTGAACTTTCCATTTCCTTATTAAACAAAGCAGAAACTTCAACTTCACTAATGCAAGCAATATTTATGGTATTATATTCCCAGGGATTTTTGCGTGAATGATGATTGACATTTAGAGATGCTAGCAAGTGGTTAGATCTCAAGTTAGATAAGATTAACTGGTATTAGCTAGAAATTCTGTCACATATTGACCTCCTAATCCTATGCATTGAACAAATCAAAACAAAAATTCTATTCCTGCTCCAACAGTACAAGCAGTAGATATAACAGGCATATATGCACTTTGAAAATGAAATAAAACAATTCTATAATTAGATAATATCTTGAGGGGGTCTATTTAATTTTTTAATTAGTTGAAGCATTTGTCTTTTATATACATTAAATGCATGACAGCATTTTGGAAGGCTATGTTTTTATAACAAGCCAAGTGCATATTTTGTCCGTGTGCCTCCCATTACAACATTGTTCCTGCTTTTCCAGTAGACTAGCTTAAGAATCTCAAGTGTTGTGATCTTTCAAAAAATGTTATAATACTCTCTATTTGACCATATTTTTGTTTAGTTTGCCCTCCGGGAAGAGAAAAGAGATATAAATTCAAAATAATCTGAGTACCACAGGATTATAGTAATTATTTGACCACATTTTCCAGGTTTTTATTTTTATTTTTTTGAAGCTTGTCCAGCAGATTAATTTTACCAGTTATGAAATACACTGATAGAAAACCGCAGAATTATTCCCATTTTGACTTTTTCTTGAAAGGCATATACTATCTATGAATCACTGATAAAGATCTGTTATTTAAAATTACACTTACGTTACTTATTAAACCTCTGTATTTTTAGGAAAATACAAACTTTTCTGTTAATGTATTTATTTGAACATGAAAAATTACATGCTGGGGAATTTTCAGTTTTAAGAGGGTACTGGTTTGAATCAAACCCTTCAATTCTTTTAACAATTACATTTATAAATAAATGTTTATGTCCTTGCAGGCATACAGTGTCATGGGAACTGGACTGTAATAGAAGAGGCAAAAAATGGTCATTACGAAAATTCTAGAAATGCCATGTGAGTTAGAGCAGTGGTGCCTTCCACGGTGCTTTGCTGCTGGCACTGATAGTGGGAAGTAAATGACAATAGCGTCGTAAACACCAATAGTGTCACAGTGAATGACATGAGCCTGGCCAGTGGCCTCATACTTCCAGAGCCTGCATCAGGCATTATCATTCCCTCTGGACGACTTAACTCTCTGAGCAGGTGACTAGTGCTGAGCCCTGCATATCAGCTCTTGAGCTACTGCAATTATTATGCTCTGTTTTTAAGTAAAATCAGCTTTCTTTTATATTAATATTCAATTTAGGCGGTGTCAATTTGGCTGAAAGCTGGGGGTTCAGGGACCAATTAACAATCAGTTCAGATATTCCTGCCTCAAGGGTGGTACTACCATTTGGAAGGGTTTGACAATTGGAGACAATATTGGTAATATCCTTTAACATTTCTCAGGAATCTGGGCTGAGCCATTTAAAGAATGCAGCCAATTGTGAATGCATTAGTATTTCTCTCTCATAACCTTCATACTAGTTCGTTTAAGGTGTTGTGCAGGGCAAACTGTTATTCATTCAGGATTAAGGATAAAGTGATATATAGGTGACATAATTAATAATCCATAAAGAGGATTGCATTTGTTATTAAAGATGGCAATATAATGTAAAAAAGTAATAGTATATAAAAGCAGCAGCAAATATCTATACGAGTCTATGAACACAAAACAGCTTAATGGAATATTTAAGATGAAGAAAGTACATTTTGAAAAAGTTTCAAAAACACCCTTCAAATGCATTCTCATGTGTTAATAATAATTTGTGTTCAAACACTTAGATCTTTTCTGAGACAGAGTTTGCCTGAAGCTTACTTTGAAGCCTGGGGTTTTTGCTTCTTGGTTGTGTATATTTTATTAGAAAGTTTCATGTGGAGAGGCATATATATTTCACAGTTTCATTTTTGATTGTTTATTGGAACAAACCCATAATTTTCTGATGGTTGATGTTTTTTGAATAAATGAGCAGATGAAAACCAAATTTCGTTGTCAAAGTCTTGTGATTTCCAGATGCCAGACAAGTTTTGAACAAAAAACAGAATCAAAGTAAACTACTTAGCTACTATTACTGTCAGAGAAAGCCTGTACAAAAACATCCAGGAATTACTGCTTGAAAAAAGTGTTTAAAATGTAGGATTTTTCATTAGATTCTTCCATTCAATACTCTATTTTTAACAAACAGTGACTTTCCCAAGTCCACTTCCTTCCTTTGTTAAGGGATTGCATTTGCAATTGACACAAGTAAATTTGCAAGCATAACTAAACAACATGAACAAAGGATGAACAAGTCTTTTCTTTAACATAATGATGAATATAAAATTTAAGAGAGAGTTTTTTTTCAATCATGATTCTCTGTCAGTTGGATATAGTAAAGAGTCTGGGGGGAATTTCGGTATTGAAATCCAGCTGTTGGACAGGAAGAAGCACTCTAGATTCATTGTCATCTAGAAAACAAACCCACAGTCTCTTAATTGTTTCTTGTTGGGGTAATCTGGATCTTTGAAGAAAGTGGGCACTCAGCTACCTTCTACTATTTTTGTTTTCTGAATTTTTGTTTAAGATGTATTTGTTAGGTCACTGAAAATTCCCCTTCCTTTTTCCCTTCTCCTCTCATTTATTAGGTCCCTCAGAACACGAAAATGATTTGCTGTTATTGTCTAAAGTAAACCTGCCACCTAATAGGGGAATGATTGTCTGTCAAGACAATGTTGTGAATATTTCTTAGCATCCTATGGAAGAGTGAGTATCTAGGATTTGTGAAAAAAAGCAGCAGTTAATGACTTTTTTTTTAATCCAGCCTCCTTTCTACTTGCATTAGCCCAGCTGCAAAGCTTCAAGTGCATTGATTTGTTTTGTGACCAGTGTTGTCATTTCAGTGGTGTCCATTTCAGCTGAGATTGTCCTTAGTAGCTGATGGCTTTTTAATGTTTTCATTATCAACTGTTTGTTGGTTACAGTCACAGGCTGCCATGTAATAGAGTGCATTTAATCTTCGTATTTGTATGCAATGAAGACCACTCAGAAAGGCATTAGCATTTTGCAGCTTTGTTCTTGTCTTAAAGGAAATAATATCTATTAGCTCGAAATTTATTCCTTTACTTGTGCATTTCTGTTCTTTTTTTCCAATTTTTTCTATTGTCCTAAGCATCACAAGAAATTAGTCCTTGCTTTTCCCAGTAGCTTATTTCTCTCTAGCAACCTTGCCTTTCTATATTGATTATGTGCCACTGGCACAGTAAACTGCTGTCCACAGTGGAAGATTTGGATGTACAGAAAAATTAATTCATATGAGCTAGACTTGGACTGGTCCTGTGAAGCTGGGAAACAAAATCAGCAGCAAATGACCTTGGCTTAATCTCTGGAGGCTTTCTTTGCAACTGATGGAGGAAAGAGAGCAGACACACATCCCCCAGCAATTTCAAACCCATGGGCTCCCTCTCTCTGTCTTCATTCTTTCACCCACTTTCAGGAAAGCACACAGATTAGTTTCCTGCTCTGAGCTGCATTTACAGTCACCTCACACACTGTTCAAAGAGCCGGAGATCCTCCTTGAGCTGAGGGAGAACTTTGCCTTCTCTCTCTCCTTCCCTCCCTCCCTTCTGCCCTCCCTCCCTCCCTCCCTTCTGCCCTCCTACTCTTTGCTCTCAATAGATCAGCAATCTCATGGAAACAACAGTCTTAGACTGCTCCACTTGGGGCCTGAAAACTACACTAATTTTTTGTTCTTTGTATTTTTAATTGATGTTTTCTACCCTTTCATGTTGTTTCTTCCCATCTTCTTTCTTTCATATCTGATGGAAGCAAAAGAAGCCCACTTGTTAAATCTATTATCACTTGGGAGATACACTGTTTCTGCACTCAAGACACGATTAAATACCCATCTCCATTCTGACACACGCATAAATCTCTGGCTGCTCTCCTGAAATTTATAGGAACTCGTCTGTGTTTGATTTTCTAACCTCAGCACTTTTGATGAGGTTGTCCTGCCAACAACACCCTTTATTTAGATTTCTGTTTGCAATAATTTATCCTCTTAAACTCTTATGGTGGGTCAAAGGGAACACACTGCATAAATGGAGCTAGGAGTGTGTTGGTTGTTTTAAAGTAGTAATTTTCTAATTAGATACTAAAAATTCATTGTATTTCAATCCTGTCACTATGATGTCTATTCTCCTAGGTAACAAGTGCCTTTTTTATTTACCTCTACAGATGTAGATCCTGGGCTTGATTTGGCAGGTCTGTGTAGGGATTTAGAGGCTGAGACTCACACACAAAGGTGAAATAGAAAAATCAGTTGAAGTCCTCCAAACATTTTTGTAGCATTCATAGCTTCAGAATTTGATCAGGGAACCTGCATCAACTCACACATAGTGACATTTTTGAACAATTAAAAGATTTCCAAGACCGATCATTTGCCTGCAGTGCAAAGCAGTACCTTGATTATTTGTGAGTTGCAAAAAAAATGTTCAGGGTCTGTGAGCTGCGATCATTCCCCATGGTCAATGGAAATTCTGAGCACTGAAATGTAAAAAGAATTGATCTATCTATTGGATTAGCATGCCCCTGACCTACTATCTAGCATTTATATTAATGAAGGCTGACAAGTTGCTTTAACCCAATGATGTATTTGCTTTTAGGGAATTTCCAAATAGTGCCCACACATTTTAGGAGTGCAACACAGAAAAGGAAAAGTCTATTTCTGGATCTCTAATTCTCTGAACTGTTCTGCCAGTGCCATCTGTGGTTTGTGCATCGGGATTTAAGAACTCGGCAGTTCTGATAGGGATAGCTGTCTTCTCTTTTGACCATCTGTCACAGGTGTGGGCACCAGAACACATATTAATTCTATAGATTAAAACTGCAGCTGGACTGGCATGCTTGTTTGTTACTGTCTGCTTTGGGTCCATGTCTTTCTTTTGCTTCTTTTTTTTTTTTTTAATTTTTTTTTTGGTGACATACAGAAATGAGTTTGTGGATCTCAGTTAAGTGTCTTTGAATAAAAGAAAAAAGGGAAAATGTTACATTAGGTTCTCATGATTTATGAAGCAGAAATGTTTGCAGGAAGAAGTCTTGAACAGCTTGTTTGTTCAGCTCAGCAGCAGGGACAGCCTGCAGATGATTAGTTCCACTCATGCCCATATGTGTCATGGCAGTAAATACTGATTATTACAAATGGTTTTGCAGGAGATTAGGCTAATTGAACAAAAGTCAAAAACAAATGTATACTGATTGTTTTAAAGTGTGTAAATAATAAGGGGTCTGCTTCATGTTTACATTATTGCATTTAAAGGGAGCAGAGTTATGCAAATACATGCAAAAATCTCTCAAGGGTGTTATTGGTTATCATGTGTCACAGTTTTCAATTTTAACAAGCTGTCTCTTTAAGACAAAATGTATGGACCAGATTTCCAAAAGCGCCATATACTAGAGAGACCTTGAGAATGTGACAGATTCATTTCACGGTGCTTTGAGGTTCCAAAATTGTGTATTTATTCCATAATGGGAATAAAATCAAATGTGTTCCAATGCCTTTATTAAAATAGATGGCTGGAAAGAACAGTTTTGTTGCCCCTGTAAAAGTCCAGTCCTAGTTCTCACTTCTTGCTCTGATTTCACAGCTTTTCAGGACATCATGAGTCAAAACAGATACAATTTCTTAGAGAAATGTCTTTTTTTCATGATTGCTGTGGTAGTGTAAGAAAGCAACTGCTTTTTATGTTGCCATTTCAGCCACCATACAAACACTGCACACTTAGGTATATATGTAATTTCTAAGAGTGCTTATAATGCAAAGGCTATACCTGATTTTGAATCTTTTGGTCAAGGCCTCACAATGCCCACTGAAGTGCATAAACTGTAGAATTTTCCATTAAGAAGCTTAATAGTTTTATTAGGTATAACTACTACTCCACCGATGTCATCTGTTAGTCCTCATCAAGGGCTGAAATCCTTGGTAGGAAGTCATAGTAACCTCTGCTTTCCCTCTATAATTCTTGAAGTTACCATTAGCTTTGTTAATATGAGGATCTTGCCGCATACACTTCAGGAGGATGTCTGCAGTTACAACAGGCAAGAAGTGTGACAGGTTTCCTCCGAAGAAGTCTTTTGTGCACTCATTATCTTGGATATTACCTTCAGAAAAAGGTTAAAAGCTGCTTCTTTTTTTCTTTTTTTTTCCTTTTTTTATGGAGGTACCTTTGAAATTTCAGTGTTTATGTGGTGCACCCTCCTTTAAGCAACGAAGTTTGCTCGTGTTGCTTTGCCTCAGAATTTAGGGAAACACATAGAGGTAATGACTGCTTGAGTTTGTTGAGAGGTGCATCAAACTGTTCAGGGATGTATACCTCCTCTTTCTCCATGAACTTCGCCAGAGAATTTGAAGACAAATAATAATATCAGTAAAACTTAACATTGGGAATTTCATCATGGCTCTCTTACACTGCTGACCTGGCTGAATGACAGGTTGCAAATAAACTGATAGCTTTTTATTAAAGTTGCAGAATGTTAGTAAGTGGGTTAAGGGTCTGGGTGTTTAAAGTGCAGATCATAGAAGACAGTATGTAATGCCTATGATTAGATATTAGTTCTGCAGAAGATTATCACAGCTCTTCCTTTGAAAAAAAAAAAAAAGCAAAACAGTTCAACTTTCCCTGTATCTCTGTTTAGTCATATTCAAGAAAAAATAGTCAGCATATAAATGAGTAAAAAGAGCAATTTTTAGGTGAGCAGAGAAAGATAGTGTTTATTTTATAAGATAAAACTGGGAGTACTTACCCTCTTCAGTCCAGTAAGAAAAATGAAAATATAGATAGTAAAGGTTTGTTATCAGGAAGTACAGAAAGTCGCAGAATTGGCAAGATACAGGGAAGAAAAATTAGCTGTTGATTCCGAACTACTGCCCCTGGTGGAGAACAAAGGGTTATCTAGACTATTTCTTAATACTGTATTGGATTATTTTGTTTCTGATGGAAGATGCTAATGTGTTATGTTTGTTTGGTTTTTTCTGTCTTTGTTTTTGAAAGATTTTAAAAGTGTCTGGAAAGTTTGCTAGAATATTTCTGGCATGTTTGCAAATTCTATAAAAAAATTTGTAAGTGATCAACAAACACTCTTTTTCTGAGCTTTTCTAAAACCTGTTTCAGAAGTGAGAGATGAGTTCTTAATTCCCAGAAGGCTTTCTTCACAAATTCACAATTCACTTTCTCAGCTGTATTCAATGCTTAGACAAGAGACTTCCAGCAGAATTTTTCTGTTCAAGGAGGCAAAATGACTACAGAGGAAGATAGGACCCTTATGGTAAAGGGATGTTTGACCGTGGGACTCTCTTGTGGCGGAGATCAGATGAATATTTGTCTTTTATCATCTTGAAAGCTGAGATAAAACTCCTCTTTCTGTCTGCTTAATATGTGATTGAATGGTAGGGAAAGTTCTCAGTTGTATAGCAATACAAGAGATGAAGCAAAAAGCTTTCATACTCTCCTAAATACTAACATTTCTAACTGTGAATCTAACTGATTCAATTTCATATTACCCTTTTTTTCTGATATTTCTGAAATGTTGTTTTTTGCCGTAAGATGAATCAGCTGATTTCTGTATATTTAAAAAAAAATTAAGTAGCAACTACCCTTTTCCTCAACTTCAAAACATCAGACTTGGTGTCCCAGCTAATTTTTGTGATTTTAGATAGAGTGTTGTTTTGGTTTTTTTTTTTGGTCTGGCAGTGGCTAAAGAGGGAATTTCCTATTTTTTTTGGATAATCCTAGAATCATAGAATTCTGCTCCTCTCAGGACTATAAAAAAAATATATCATACGGCCAAGAGCACTGAGCAGATGTTCCTTGAACACAAAGAAGTTCGGTGCCTATAAAAATTGTAGGTCTTTATATTTGTCCACATTGAATTACACAAGCCAATTATTGGCTTTACACCATGGCTGTACCCATGCAGACAAATATTTGCCTTCTTTCTTGCACTGCCTAGCCCCTAGTTTAGAATGTTTTAGAAATGTCACTCTTTTATTTCTCCTTTCTGCAGAATTTTTAGTTCAATGAAGAGTAAGCCAAGTTACACAAAGTTGTCAGGACAGACTGTGGCACGGCAGTCTGTGTCTCAACTTAAAAAAACCTGGGTACTAAGCAGGCTTGTTGCTCAATTTCCTCTGTCTCTTGGACATAATTAGGTTATTGGAGGGTTGTGGTACAGTAGAAAACAGCTAGAAAAAGCTTTGATGCAATTGGTATTATGAAGTAAAATAGTTCAATCATCAAAACTTCATTTGGCACTCTGTATTGACCATTTAATGAAATTAATCTTGACATGATGGAAAAAGCTTGGCTATTTATGATTTAGTTGAAGATTCTTTCTTTATCTTAACTAATGCAACCACTTTGGGGAAAAAAAGTGATACACATTAATTGTTAGCAAAATTGTGCAACCTTTATTTGGAGAGGGCGTGAGGAGAACCAGGAAGGTGTTAAGTCTCCTTTCAAAATTTTGCTGTTTGTTGAGGGGCTTTTCATTATTTTTTAATCCTACTTCTTGGTAATAAAGGCATTCCAAAAAGTATGAATTTCCCTTACTTCCTTCCCTTTTTTTTCCCCCCACAAATGCAGACTCTTCAGACGGTGAAGCGCAATGAGCTCATGTTTAATACTTTTGCACTGCCAGCCTAGCTGATAACATGTATGTAATAATTTATGTCATGCAGGAAACCCACAGGAAAGAGTTTATTCCAGATTCTGAATAACTAGTGTAAAACTGAGAAGAAGAAGTTGCATCAACCTTCAAACACATGTACATTGCCATCTCTTCTTCATCTCTGCAGTAGTCTTCACCCAACCTTTGTTTTATGGCTGCATCCATTTTTCTGTTATCCATTCAATATCCAGTAATTTCTGGACTACTGTGTGCTCAGAATATTACTGTTGATTTTCCTGCAAGTTCAATTTCACTCATAGTGTAAACATGGGTGTTTGAGTAATATAATCCTCTAGGAAGTTCTCAGAATAGAACTCCTAAAATAAATTAAGATAGCTGAAACCCTTGGGTGCTATGCAGAAAAATGTTTAATTGTTTATAAAGTGCCTAACAGGTGATTAACTGCTAATATGTCTACTCACAGCCCTAGAGAGAATTCAGTTATAATAAATAAGCAAGAAGTAGCTGTCTATTCCCAGCTTTTTTCTTTCTGAACTGAGTTTAAGTGTGTACCTTCTATGTTTCAAAAGCTATCCTTCATATTGGTCAGTTATTCTAACTGTTGAAAGGGGCAACAAAAACTCAGATCCTGTGGGGTTTTGAAGTTCTGTTATTACCCACTACAAAGATTATATGATTTTTTGGAATCACCATGAACATTTATGTGACAGCCTCAGTGATTTCACATCACTGCTTGAATTTAATCTAAAAATTTATCTGTTGCCTTCATTCAATTCTTGCTCTTTCAGCTATTAATTTTCTTTTTAAAGCTGATTTAACTTGTAATGTTACAGTATCCAAGAGATATTTCCAAATTCTAAAATAAAATTAGCCAGTTTTATGCTTGACAGGATTAATTTTAATGGGGAGAAAAACTAATTTTTTTAGTGTTAGATAAATGCACAATTGCTAAAGATTTTTCCTTTCAGACATATACTTATTGGCTATGCTTTATAATAAGTGTTGGCAGGAAAAACAAAAGGGAAGTACTCATGTTCACCATACTGTAGATATAATTAATTCATTTGAGCATCATTATGATTGAATAGTCCCAACTGTGTTCAAATGAATACCACAGTGCAGCATGTCTTTTCATCCTTTGCTCGATCTGTGTGGCTGACTCTCCAGTAATACTAGTACTCCTACCAGGTATATGGACTGAACAATCTGGGAATTAAAACATTACATAAAATTTGAGCATCCTAACCAGCAACAGGACATTTTGTGCTCAGGGACCTCTGCTGGCATCCAATTGCTGGATGAAGGAAATGGTTTGCCCCTAAATTCTGCCATCTCTGAGTTGCTGTTGTCTTCAGTAGTGAGGTTTATGGGTTTGTTGGGTTTTTTTCTGAGCTGTGAGAAAACGAAGAACTCAGAGGTTATCGAGAGATGAATTTCCAAGATTTAGTAGTGTATTTGCGCTGCTTAACTGCTTTTGGCTGAAGGCTTCTGTGGTAGAAGTTAATGTAGTCATACCTATTTCTGACTTCTATACATATTCTTTTTAAAGTGCTGCAAATTATGCAGGACTCATTATTGGAAATGTGTTGTGCAAAGGCCTCCTGCATGCTTGATACACCATATTGGCTATAAGATCAAATTAATTAAGTCCATAAAATAAATGGTGTACGGTATCTCTTGTTCAGCTCAAAGCATAGAAACCAACTCTATCCTCTATGCAAGTTTTCAACCCAAGCAAAATAGATGTCTGTGTCCAGGATGGAGCTTTAATTCCAATACCATGCTAGGAGGCCAACTTGCTATCAGTCTTAGTAATAAAAAACCAGTCATATTTCCTTGTGGGAAATAGCTCAACCCAAACAGGTGCTGCAAAGCAGGCAAAAAGAGTATAGATCCTTTATATGTGCAAGTACAAGAAAACAGCTGGTTTGAGAAGACTCAGCTGGTTTGAGAATCAGCTCTCATCCTGTTTTTTTGCATTGTCCTTGTAGGATTAAAAACTTCCTCAGTCAATTTAAGAAATAGCTCTGGAAATGTAAAATATCATAAAAAATTTAGCTGGTTTCTATATTGATTTATCATTACCTGAGGCAATTGCTCACCATAACATCCAGCCTTCACTAAAAACAGTTTCCCATTCCAATGATGCACAGTTATTCCATAGCACCGAAAGAAAAGGTAGCATCTCTAAATCAACACTTTCCGCAATTAATTTAGTGAGCTTTTTGAAGAGAGTCAAATAGTTTTCTAGTTATCTTTCAAAGTCTCTTCTGGGCTAATTTTATTTTATAAGTGTAGGAAGCTATTGTGAATCCAAAAGTTGGCATTAAGAAAATCTATGCATCAGCCCAAAAACCTGGAATAGCAAGGAGATGCACTGCATATGGTTTTGTGTGGGCATAGAGAAGGAATTACCTGTAGACAAGTTCACTTCCTTCATTCCATATTAAAATACATTTCTGACTTTTTTTCTCCTTTTTCCTTTCTGGATTTCTTTGCCTCTTACCCTTACTTTTTTAATCTCTAATTGCTCTATCAGCTGTCTGCTCTGGTCCACTTGTCCTTTGTGCTCAGTTTACCACCCTGTGCTTGTTTTACTGTCAGACACTTAGTTGCGATAGCTCTAGAGAAGAACTGCAAGAGATAGTCGTAGCAATGTGTCTCCAGTGCACAGCAGTGAGGGGAAGAGCCAGAATTCGGAGGCTGGTGGAGTCTTCTGCCAGGGCAGTGAGGTGTGTGACAGCCAAAGGGCAGTGTGGTGGCTTGCATGCGCCCGGTGTATGGAAACATTTTCACCTGGGAAGCTGTCAGTGGCACTTAGTAGGGTGGGCAGGTGGAGGTGAAGGAGCTCGTACTCTGTTAATGTGGGTTGATGCAGGGCCAGTCAACACTACTGGGAAGCAATAATAGAGTCTTATTGGAAAAAAGAAAAATTCCCCTTGGTCAAATAGAACATGTAGAAAGATAAATACTGTGCAATTCTACTTTAAATAATTTTTTCTTCCTCTTTTTTTTTTTTTTTCCCATAGAACACTTCATTAACATTCAATATTAGGTTAATATTATGCCAAAGGGAAAAGTGCACACCTGGTAATTACTGTCCTATAAACCTAAATGCTAAAATTAATGTGGAAGTTTCTAACAAGATCTCAGTCAGAGTTTAAGGGAATATAAATTACTTTTTCTTAAGTAAACGAATACTTGAAACTCAGAATGTCAAAATTCACTGAATTTACACAGTTCAGTTGAATTGTTTGCCTCATTACAAAAAGGGACAGGAGTCTAATACAGTTAAAAATAATGATTGAAAAATAGGTCTCAAATTGCACTGGATTTCTATCTCTTTGTATATAATCTGCTGTTTCCTATGAGTCATAATTCTTTAATAATCAACAAGAAAAACAAATCAAGCAGCATACTAATGTAATTACACAAAAGAGGGCATGCATATGTTCTTAGATTAACATGCAATAAATGCATCTTTTGAGATGTTTTAATAAGAAGAAATATTCCTGTTAAGGGATTAATGAATTGATCATTAATGCATCAGTACATTCTTAAAAGCATTATGTTTTATTTCAGAATACTTTAATATTTACCCTCAATAACCAAATCCTACATGGTATACAAAATGAAAACACTTAGGATGTTTTATTTGCATGCTAAGTACTCTCAGTGTTGAACCTAACCTGTATAGCTTATTCCCCATTATGTCACTTCTTATTCCTGTATTGCATGTCACATTGTTTAATAACAGACTCTCAGGCTGTATTTCAGTTGAAATTTTTCTCTTTCTTTTTATATTGGCTTTGTTCATCTGTTGGGTGTAAGTATCTTCCATCTGACCATACGTGTTTGTTCAATGCTTAGAAATTTTATGCTGGAGGAAGATGGTTTGCAATCAAACTGCAACACCCTTGAAAATTTGTTGCAAGCAAACTTTTGCACTTTACATTTTCAGTTGAGTTGTTGTTTGGTTCTTTTTTTTGAGATAATCAACTCCAGTTGGGTTGCAGCTGACCATAAGTAATGGTCAATGGTGTCATGGTCCATTTGGATCTCTCAATTTCCTAGGACAATGTACTCTGTGAATTAAACTTTATTTTGTGAGCTCATTTACAAACAAAACAAATACGACATCTAAGGGCTTAATTCTCTTTGCACAGAGTTGTTTAATATGTGAATTCACTGATTCATCACTTAATTCAGGAGGTTTCTAATACAGATGTTCCCTAACCTGCAGCTTGTGTACCTATGAACAAAATAGCTACCTAGCTGATGTAAGGGTGCTACTCATCCTTCCTCCCCCATCGTGGTGCGGGTGTTCTCTGTAACACACTGGGAAGCACAAAACCTTCAGCATTCAAGCTGCTGTTGGATGTGCTTCAAAAACTCTTTTGGGTAAGCTGATATATTTATACCTTCCAGCTTGGAAGTTTGGTCTATACCTTTTCCTTTAGTTAGCAGATTCTGGAGAAACTGTCAGAAAACCAAGACACAGGATTGTAGCTGCTGGAGACAGCAAGCACAGGTGATACTGAGTGCATAGTGACCTTTTGCCCTTCCTGGCCACCTTCCTGACCATATGTTTCTCTCACTTTGACCTAGTGGTGCTGCTCCCAACATACCTCAGCCTTTAGCACAAGCTGCATATTAGCCAAAATCTAAGCAGGAGTTCAGAAAACAGTCACACTCCTGCCACATTATTTCAAAATTCTTGTCTGTCTAACAAATCCATCAGCTAGGATATGTACCAATTTTTGCAGTATGTCTTTTATGCAAAAGTAAGCTTTCTGGGCCAAAGAATATGTATGTACTTGACTTGGTTTCTTCTTCAAGGCACACAGCACAACATCACAATCCATTTTTCCTCTGAGCCCTTTTTTTTTTAACCTGATAAAAAAAATCAGCTATTTAAAATACAATTATTCATCTATTAGAATCTGGATTCCTATTGTTTCAAAATCCTAGTACCATGCAAGCCTATTACAAGATTGTTGCCCATGGAAGTAAAGTCTTATAAAACTCTAGATTACAATATCTGCAAATGATGACAAATTTCAGGGAATTTTAAGAGGTTGCTAGGGAGCCTCATCTCTAAAAATTTTGAAGAAAAGCCATACCGCCACCAGCAAAATAAAAATCATTAGTCATATTTACAAAAACTATAAGCAGTTATAAGGTAAAGCACTTTTAGGCATTGATTAAGACTGATAATATAATTTACTTTGTAGAATGTAAGGGGAGATCCTGCTCTCCTCCAAACTGTACACAACCTAACCTTTACTTTGGGGAGCCAGAAATGATGATATCAGCTTTTTGTTCAGATGAATGAGCTAACAATAATTAATTGAAGCTGTAGATCTGATTTCCTTCCTCCCCATATATCGTTATTACAGGTGCCAAGCAATCCATTATCCCACATGGTCTATGTCAGTTTAATACACAATTCTGCAAAGTGTCACAAAATATCAAGGCATAAGCAACATGCAAAGGTAATACCAGAGAAGACATCAGGTGTGTTCTTTAATTATGAATTCCGGGGGTGGGTTTTGGTGATGCGAGGGTTTTTGGTGTTTTATTTGTAAAGTTATTCTTGATGGAAAGACATACAGAAGAAAACATTTGAAAAAGATGTCTGTACAAGCAAGAGCTAGAAGTAGGTTATTACGTGTCCAGCAGGAAGGTAAAGGGATAAATTTCTCCTCCAGATCTCAGTTTCTTCTGTCTTTCTACAATATAAGGAAGGATAAATTAGTTTTGCTTTCCCAAATATAAGTATTTCAAGGATTCACAACTGCAGATTAAAATTGTGTGCACTGAAAAGGGAAGTGAGCAGATCAGAGGTTTTGAAGATAAAAAGGACAAGAATATGTGAGGGATAAAAAATGTTTTGAGTCCTCTCTAATATTTTTTACTTTGATGTTTTACTACTTTCCTTTTCATACATAGTTACATATAAGGTATTATTTTAATGAGACAATTTCACCCCAAGTAGTTTAATTCAAACTACATTTCATTTTCAAAATTTTAGAATGATATGTTTCAGCTGTAGCATTTTATGGATTTGTATGTTTTCTTAGCAAATTTAAAGATAACACAGTATTTATGAAGAGCTTCATCTGCTGCCAGATTTTCCTCTCACTTTATAGTCAATATTAGCAGCAGATTTACATTTCATTTTCTAGTACAGTGATCTACACCTATCCTTTTTTGTCCTTGATCTTCTATTTAATTGGAAAGGAGTGTCTTTCAAAAAGCAGCTTCAAAGTCCACAAAATGCCACTGGCATGGGGAACAATATTTAACAAGCTGTATCTTTGAGTATGGAATTCAAATGGACTGAAAATTTCACCTTTTTGAATGCATAAGGTGCAAGGGAATAGCAGCTATATGCCTTAAGATTATTAACCATCATTCTGAATAGATATTTCATCAAAACTTTTTTTTTTGCCGTCTGCAAATAGGAAATTTTAAAAAAGCTTTCTTTTTTTTAATAAAAATTATTTTTCAGGAGTCTTTTAAAGCTTCCATATGTGTAGTAGTACCACCCACAGAAAACTGTGGTAAAGTATTAAAATTGCTGTGTCGGACACTCAAAGCACCAAGGTAATTTGCCTGTGGCAAAAGTTATTATGGGATGATTCAAATACAGATTGTTGTATAACATGTATAAGCTGTATAAAACTCTTTCCTGGTATGCTTTCATCATAATTTTTATGATGAGAGTGGCATCTCAGTATTCATCCACTTATTTAGGTATATATTTTCCAAAGGAGGAAAAATTTCTATGACACAATCTATAATTTATCCATTTGTATAGAGCCTCTACATCTGTTACAAAGATTTCTGCTAATCCTGTATCCTAATGAAGAAACCAAGGATTTTCTCATCCAGTGGATGGGCTCTAGGTGGAATAGGGACATATATAAATATATAGATAGAGATATATATACTTATGTAATCACGTATGCAAGATGAAGAATGGTGTTTACAGTATATTCTTTTTGAGGAAACTTCCTGTTCATGCAAGGGTCCTCTTAAAATAGGTGTGGGAGAAAATCATCTGCTTATGCACTACGTGGAGGATTCTGCTGTGCTAAAGAACTGAGGTGATGATGATTTGTCTAGAAGTCACTCATGATGGATGGATTCCCATGCTTCAAAATCTATGACAAAATTTTTGGTCTCCTAATCTGCAGTTTGATTTGCTAATACCTCAGGAAAGATTTCAGGATCGAATTTTCCCTCCCCTAGACACCCAGAGATGGTTGCACAGTGTCCAATACAATTCCATCCTGCATTTAATGCTGATGCACAGGCATTGAGAAGGAAATATGGAGTAAAGAGAGAAGTTCTGTTTGAACATTGAGGGGAAAAAGAGGTTGTGCCATAGCTATGAGTGGGGATGAAAAAGGAGAAACAGTCTTCAGGTATCAATAAAGGTAAAGGTATTAAAATATGGAAGTCTGCAGAATGTAAGATTTTATTGAAAGTTAGGAGATGAAGAACATTAGGGGAACAGCTTAGGGGTATAAGGGTTTTAAAGTCCTGAGGCTTACAAACCTAACTAAATGCTAAATTCAGAAACGTAGGACTTTCCTGAGCTTCAGTATTGTTCTATTTTTGGAAGAAAATAGATAAAACATCATCATGCTGGCATATGAAATATTATTCCTTTAGGAAGAAGGTATCTGAAATAATTGCTTATTCCCTTCCATTCGCCGTTTTTATGTACAGTTGGATTAAACAGAGAATTGATCTACATTACCTGGGTAAAACATGAGCACAGAGCATTCCTGTGTAAGTAAACAGTGCAGATTCTGGAGCTGGCTGTCACATGCAATAGTTTTAAGTTTTAAACATGCTAAATCATACAGGGTTAGAAAAAAATGGGGAGATTATCGGAGTTCTATTTCTTACATGCATTCTCAAGAAAAAAATCTCAAATCAAAAAAAATTTGAACATTTTCAAATGGAAAAAAAAAAAAGCTAAAAAAACCCACTCTATTTGCATTGACTAATATTTCATATTTATTTTCTTTTTGTATGTTGTTCCACTGGCTACAGCTGAAAAGATCATTTTATTTTTCTTTTTTTCTTCTGCTTTTTTTACAAATTAATTTTTATATTTTGTGGGCAGAAGCTTTTAAAGAACAGATAGCAGGTAAGGAGCAAATTGCTAAGCCCTTTACATTTCATCTGAGTCACTCTGCAAGTCAAGGTCAAAGTTAAGGGGTCAAGGTGAAAATCCTACTTTTGCATAGCTTTCATTTAAATTATTTTTATTGCAGACTGGCCTGAAGTTTAGGGCCTAGTGGAACAGCTGGCTTCCTAAAGTGTTGTCTGTTGTTTTGAGGACATTACCAGTTGGTTATCAAAGTAAATCTCAACTGGACCTTTTCTCTTTAAGTATTTTAAACTTGAATATGTTTCATGTTTTATTTTTTTTGTAATGCTAAACATGGAAATTTTCAACTTCAAAGTGAAGTTTTGTCATTCCCTTCCATACTGCTTTTCCCCTCGTTTTTTTGAAGATTGTCCAGCAAAACGTGTGTGTTGCTGAGAGTACTATGCACCACATGGACCAAGTTTGTTGCTTCTACAGTCCACTGTAGAGTAATCATCACTGAGAAGAGTTTGCTGCTGATGTTAAGAGTTCATAAAGTCATTCAACTTCAGTGTACTTCAAACAACTGTGCCCGTGCTGGAAGAAAAGGGAGCTCTTATGCCCAGGCAATTTACATTACTAGTGGTGGGCTTCTGCAGTAAATGCAAAGTCAGTGTGGTAACAAGCTTCAAAGAAAAAACTACGTGCTGGTATTTACCAGGTTTATATATAAGAAAGACACAAAATACAGATTACATAACTAGAAAACTCCTCTTATATTTCCAAATAACTGATCATTAACTTTGGCAGTCTTCAATCAATATACTTCCAGGAACTCTTGATCTGACTTGAGTAGCTACCCTATTATGGTAATGTACTATAAAGGTCCATCATGGAAATATTCAAAATAAAGACTTCCTCTTCCCTTTTCCTGCAGTCCATTATGAAAAAATGAACCTCTAAAGCATGGCATCATGGAACACTCTTATACAGATGAAACACTTAGCTCATTCTGTGAGACTCTACTGTAGCTACTAAGGTGGCATTTGGGTCAGGTGTCAAATAATGTTATTCGTTCGGATTAATATTAATGTAGTTTGTCACCCAAAATTCAATAAACATTAATACATATCATTATTTCAGTTTATCTTACTGAAGACCATGTTGTGTGTGAGATGCAGTAAGCAAAATAGATTTGATTATTTTTCAGTAGAAAGCCATAATATTCTGCCAGACCAAAAAGAGGTCATGCCTTCTCAAGACATTTATGAAATGGCTTCTAGTTTTTCTATCTCTGTGTCTTTACATAGGCTTATAGTTATTTAATGCTCTTGCTGAAACAACATCTAATCAATTTGAATGTTATGCCCTCTATTTGCACACACAATCAGTTAGGTAGCACTTTAATATCTGACCTTTGAATCTGGGAACTGAATGTTCTGTGATGTTGTCTGCTGATTTGTTGCATGCATTGCTCTGTCTCCAGACATTTGCTAACTTTACAGAAATACTCTGCCAAATTTTGGTTTGAAGACGATGTAATTTTTTTTTTATTCTTATAAGTTCTCTACCTTTGGCACCTAAAAACCTTCTCTACAAAGAATTTGTAAAACTGCACTGCTTTCCAGGGATATTATGATGTACAACATGACAGTTCCCAGTCATGGCTCAGTTTGTGTGAGCATACAGCAGCTGTGGAACTTTCATCAACATTTTCCATAAATTTTGAAATCCCAGACATAAGCACCATCTGGCTGTGCAAGTTCCTTTCATAAGCTGGGCAGTTCCTAAGTAGCTCGGTTTCTGTGGATACATGCAAAAAGATCTATGCTTGAGAAAGCACTGGGATTGCTGAAGAAGAGCTGTGTCCAAGGCAGCCTTTTGTGATAATAGCCTGGGTACATGTTTAATTTTAAATGTACTTTGGTTCTCTTTTTAAACAATGCTTTAATACTTTGCTAACGGAGGAAAAAGATAATAAAATTCTAGCCCGAATGCAGTTCTATGCTGAAAAGTCCTTGTCAAAAAAGTTAACTTCCATTCCTTCTGTAAAATTAACTCATAGATATTCATCATAATAGTATTGATGCACTTGAAAAAACATCCTGTAGTCAGGCTAAAAGTTTTTTCTGCATTTGATATCATCACAGTTCACTGCAGGGAGTAGCAGGTGCTATGCAGCTATTCCTTACCATCCTCTGTCTGCTGTTTAAACATATGAATAACTCACTGTATGGGTAACCGAAATATTTCTAATGTAGACAGTTGATAGATGTTCTCATTAACAAAAAGTTGCAGGCCATGCCGTTATCATCATATTCTTCTTTCCAGCATTATCAAGTACATTGGCTTGCTACATATTTGCATATGTTTGGGAGAGAGGAGGGGTTCTGCTCAGCAATTCTTATCAATTCATGTTCCTGATGATTTGCGCCTCCTTTCTTTTCCTTTTCCTCTTTTAAACAATGATAGTGCAACAGAATTCTAATTAAATTACATTTAGGTCAGTAGATCTAGACAGTGATTGCCTGCTAGAGAACTATGTTAAAAGAATGTCCTTGAATACAATGCTGATAGATTTACTATGTCTCCTGGTGTTATTCAAAATTGGAATATAAAACTATATGACTAAATCTGATTTCTTAGACTAGAAGATAGCTAGCTGAATGCTGATGTAAGAATTCTTCATGAATGTTTGCTCAAATTTCAAACATCTGGTTTTGTTGCTGTGGGGTTTCTCTGGCTTTTCTACATGTTATCTTTTTTAAATGCAGAGGCTTTTGCTTTACTTACCCTTTATATCTGGTATTTATGAGGGTTTGTAAGAATGGCTGTACTTCTTTAAGAATGCATATAGTACAATGTCTGTAAAAAGGGTTTATATTTATTGTTGACAATTCCTTTAAATAGTTGCTGCCATTTAGGAATGGTATTCTCCAATTTAGTGCTCCAACTAAAACCATGCGCTGCTCGTTCCCCCTTTCTGCACTCCCTCGCCTGTGGCAGGATGGAGAATTGGAGGCACAAAGGGAAAACATCACAGGCTGGGATAAGAACAATTTTACTGGAAACAGCAATGAGATAAGAAAACAAACAGCAACAGCAGAGATTTTAAACTTGATTGCTTTGTGGTCACTGTGGCCAAGACGGCCACCAACCACCACTTCCCTCATGAGACCCTCTGTTTACAAGCAACATATCAAGGAGTGCATCTTTCCCAGTTGGGTCTCTAAGTACCTGTACCACGAAGCTGTCATCCAGGTGTTTTAGGAATCATCTGGAACTGTTTGGGTCAGTTTTGTGATGCTCCCAGTTAATTTCTGGCAAGTTGAAGTCTCCTTAAGGACAAGGGAAGTTCATTTAGAGGGGTCTCTTAGCTCCTCAAAGAATAATTCATCAGTGTCACCATCCTGGCTAGGCGGTCTATAGTAGAGGCTCACCATGACATCTGCACTATTTGCTTGTCCCTTAATCCCTAAGCAGAGGCTCTAAATTGTTCCATTATGCACTCTGAGCTCCATACAATCCAGCCCTGCTGTTACATACAACATCACCTCTCTGCCTCTTCTGCCCTGTCTATCCCTTCTGAAGAGGGATAGACATCCTGTAACCATCCAACAGGGCGCTTCAGCTACAGGACCGGGTTGTGCTTATGCCAATGATCTCAAATCACTGGGACGGGGCCAAAGTTTCAAGCTCCTCTTGCTTGATCCTCATGTGTGCATCAGTATAGAAACATTTCAAGTGGGGTTTGTGGCAACTGACACCTGCGGGAGAAGAATGAGGAATCCCATTAGCACTCATTTCCTCAAGTTTTGGCACACCGTCCCACTGCCTATAACTGGCAAGCCTGGTTTTGTCCCTTCCCATACATAATGCTGAAACAGAAAGAACAAGCTATGGATAAAGGGGTGGATTTTGTTTTCTATACATTCTTTCTTGTATTTTGCATTTAAAACCTCAGCTCTGAGAATCACATGATTCTCTCCTCATATATAAAATCATAAGAGGGACTTCAGATGACTCACAGGAACAGAATGGAACTATTAACTTTCCAAACTAAAATACCAAAGGATTCAACCACATAATTTTTGTATTGTTTCATGGTAAAAAAATTGAAATAATTTCATAACTTTAGAATCCATTGCCGTGCAATAATATTTTTAGTCCTACAGAAGCAATATTAACAGTAAAAGGTTTACTGTAGCCATACCTCAGATATTATAACACTTTCAGCTACATGCTTTATTGTAGAATTGTTATGTAAATGGCTTTTTCATGTCATGGGTAATCATAGAATACTTCAGCTTGGAAGGGACCTTAAATTGTCTACTGCCAACCCCACTTCCCTTGGGCAGAGACATCTTCCACTAGACCAGGTTGTTCAGAGATTTATCCAAGCCTGCTTTGAAAACTTTCAAGCATTAGGCATCCACAGCTTCTCTGAGCAACCTGTTCCAGTGCACCAACACCCTCACTCTAAAGATTATTTTCCTAATATCTAATCTAAATCTACTCTCTCTCAATTTGAAACCATTTGCACCTGTTCTGTCATTATATGGTCTTGAAAATGGTCCCTCTCCATCTTTTTTGTAGACTCACTCCAGGTACTGGAAGGCCATAATTAGGTCACCTCGAAACCTTTTCTTCTCCAGGCTGAACAATCCCAATACTCTTAGCCTGTCCTCTGAGGAGAGGTGCTCCATCGCTCTAATCAAGTTGGTGTCCCTCCTCTGGATTCACCCCAACAGGCCCATGTCCTTCCTGTGTTAAGGACCCCAGAGCTGGATGCAGCACTGAAGGTGGGATCTCACCAGGGCAGAGTAGAGGGGCAGAATCCCCTTCCTCATCCTGCTGGCCATGCTGCTTTCGATGTAGCCCAGGATATGAAAATGTTTCTGTCAGAAATTACAAGAAAGGACATATTTTTTAAGATAGGGGTTCACATTTCATACTGTACAAAATGGTACAGCACAGTGGTTTTTTTCCTTTACAGAGTTGCTTGATCAGGGCTGATCCCAAGCCTAGCCTGGGCTGTGGGAAACAAACAGCTTTCCCTGCTTTACAGGAGTCACTGTGGAATGACAAGTAAAGAACTTGGAAAGAAGGACTGGCAAAAACCTCTACTCCGAAGGAAATCACAGGAGAACTTGTTTTCAGATCTTATACTTTCTATTTTCCCTACTGAGCAGTGATATATTTCCTTTGGAAAGATGCAGCATATGTGACTTCATGTTCTAATGAAATATATATTTAAAATTCTTGCTATCTTTTGCCATACTCTAAGTAAGAGGGAGAGAGTTGAAATTTGTGACCTGTCTGGGACCTTATGACCAGTCCTGTAGTCATGTTCAGGGAGATTTTTTTAACTCTATCACCTACACAAGCAGTAAAAAATCGGTCTTGGGATTCATGATCAGATGATACATGTAACAGCATGAAGCATGAATATGAAATTTTGAGTTTCAGATGTGAAATAAAACCACCTTTTCCTGATCACCAGAGATTACATCCCAAGAAAACCAACCTCCTCTGTATTCCCTGCAATGCGTTGCTCATACAGGCTGTTGCCTTCAGGAAGTCATGAACTCACAAAAATTTTTGAATTTACTGATCAGGAATCACTTTATCTTGCTGATGTTAAAGAAAATCACAAAAACACAATGAAACACTTGCAAGTTTGCAGTACAAATTTGTGACCTAAGCATACCAACATTACATGAATAAGACCTCTAAACTCAGATTCTAGCAGTAGTGCACGTGAAAAGAAAGAGAATTGTCATGACTGAAATCAGGTCCAGATTTTGGCAATTTAGTGATTAGAGCTCTCCAGCTTAGCAGGGTTGAGAATCACTGATTCATATCACTGAGAACAATTTGGATGAATGAGCTGCTGTCAGAATCAGTCACCGTTTTGTCCAAATCACTGTAAATCTGGAGACTCGAATGCGTAAAAAATTATCAGATTTTGGATATAACAGATCTCTGTCCTTCTGTGCAGTCACTCTTGAGTGGGTTGAGTTTTTCTTACTTTGGCATGAAAATAAACTCTTGATGGCATTGAGAGATGAAGTAATCATGAAAGAAATTGTGCGGTGTCTTGGGATAGAGTAAATTTGTTCCGCTGCTGGTTGAACTGAGTTTCTTTAATATTTGCTCTTTCTTTCTTTCTTTCTTTCTTTCTTTCTTTCTTTCTTTCTTTCTCTTTCTCTCTTTCTTTCTCCTTTTCTTTCTCTCCTTTTCTTTTTTTCCTTTAATTAATCAAAGAAGAAAGGGCTCCTGAAAGCCACATCTCAAAAATCCGAAGAATAATCCCTAGTTTCGCAGTCTCATGGCACCGACTACATGGGGATAAAATCACAAAAGAAGTTACAAACTTTTGCAGCAGCTTCTAAGTTGTAGATTACTTTTACCGTAGTTGTGAGTGAGGTACTGTATACCCTGTGTAATATCTTGGAGTGGGATACATGAGTGCAAGAGCTCTGATTGGGAGTCACAGTCAATGATAAATCTTGTGGAAAGTAATATATCTTAAATCTTATTATTTCCTGCCATGTAGTGCTTTCTCATAGCCTTAAGGGAAGGCTTCTGTTTTCTGGGGAATCAGAGCCTACATCTTTTCCTGGAACTCAAACTTGAAGTTTGATTGTTCTTTTGCTTTTTAAAGGAAACATGTATTCACTTGTAATGCTCTCGCTTGGATTGTTTCTATTAAATAGTTTAAATATTTTGGCATTTGATTATGAAGAATGTGTAACTACTTATTATACTCCCCTGAGTATGCATACAATAAATCTATTTCACTGTTATTCCTACAGCTAATTTACCCTCAAAGAATAGGTAAGAATACCTTTTCTTCTTTCTGTTGAAAAACAACTTCTGGCCCAGAGAGATTTTCCCAGATCTAGCAAAGCAGTCAAGATTTGTCACATCAGGGGTTTTTTTAAGTCTTCATGTAAAGCTTCCCAGAAGCTAAACATGCAAAAATCTTGAAAGAAGCTTGTAAATCAATATTTCTCATGACATCTAATTTGCAAAGTTATACTACCGTGTTCTCTGCGGCTTGTATGTGGAAGAAAACAGCCTCGGGCCAGGCATTGGGATGAGTCTGATTAAGACAACAAAATTAAATCTTAGAGAGGAGA
>VZRQ01006958.1:0-11683 GCA_013397975.1 Machaerirhynchus nigripectus
CTCCCAAACAGGGCAGGGAGAGGGTCCCTGGGAGGGGAAAAGGGCTCGAGCTCCTGGGGTTCCCCTGACACTCCCAAGTGGATGGTAAAAGCCCTTTAATAAGGTCCCAGTTCGGTGGCTGCTCTCAGGAGCACAGGCTCACCCATGGCACAATAAGCAGGACCGGGCTGGGCTCTGGTGGTGACAGCGAATTCCCCCCCCCAGTAAGCAGCAACTCTACCGTCCTCCTCTGAAGCTGAGAGAGCAAGAGATAGCAAGAAGCTGTGCCAAACCCCGTCCCCCAGCCCAAATCTCGAGGTATCTCTGCCCTTCCCAGGAGAATGCCCTAAGCTACAATAGTGCAGCCAGCTGCACTCCTCCCCCTTCTCTGTGGTTCCTTCTTTTGTCTCTCTTTAATACCAGTCGTTATTGTTTCTCAGCAACAGAATTAGGAGCAAATTTCCTAAGAGAAAGAAGCAACAGGAAAAGTCCTAAACCCTGACACCTGTTAGCATGGGAGCTGTGTTCATACTGTTTGCAGTGTGAAATGAGACTTACCCTGTTGTACCTTGTTGAGAATGACTTGCATCAAACAGTATGAAAGCTGTTCCCTCTTAAAGGTAGTGTGAAACTTTGCTCCTGTAAGAGATGAGAAGCAGAAGGTGTTCAAATGTGAGTGGGGCCAAGGACTGTAAGTGCATAATGGAATGTGGCCCTTGAATGTACTCTTTTGGGAGCAGCTTTCGTGATGATGTAGTAATTATTCCTCTAAGAGGAAAATATTCACAAGCATTTAACAGCAGCTGAAAAAACAGCAGCAACAGAGGGGATCAAAGAGAAATGGCATAAAGGCTGATAGTAAATGAGGGTGGTAGCTGGGTAAGTACTATTGACCTTATATCTGAAGAACGTAGATTATGGTTTCTCTGGAGCAGGCGTTATCGGCACTATTTTGTTTAATAGCTATCCTTTTTCAAGGGTGATAACAAATCTCTGCAACTCTAATAGAAATTATAATTAGCCACAACAAAAGCTTGTGTGAAGAAATTATTTCAGCCTAATACGGTGTGGCAGAAGAGTTTACACGTCTCTGCTCTTTGGAGACTCTGTGACCTGCTCCATGGAACCAGCAGTTCAACCATTTTTAGGAGCTTGGTGGGACTGTATGCCCTTTTTTCAAGACCCCTTTGTTAAATAAGAATCTAGAGTTGCTGTGTGTCATGTGTTAGCCTATGTCTAACAATATTGCTGATATCATGTGGGTCTGCTTGTTGACCTTACCTACATAACCATGAGTTGAGATGGGGAATGAACAGTGCTGGAGGCTACTGATGGCTTTTCATGGAGTCAGACTCTCTGTGGCCTTGCTGTTGGAATGGCTCCTGAACTTGGCTCAAATTAAAATCATGTCCAGCTACATGATGAGTGGTTGCTTTCTTTATTTTATAAAAAAACTCAGTAAACTTACGTAACTTCATTCTTCACAGGAAAAACCCAAGAGTGACTTAGGAAGCACAACATGGCATTGGGTCAGAAAGCGCAATATCTCTGTAGCTCGTGGTAGATGAACTGGATTTTCCTGGTTCTGGTGTATAAAAAGACATGGTCAGTGGTGTGCAGTCAGGGTGGTGCTTTGTTTTTTCCTGCACTGTAAAGCCGCTGGTCAAACACAGAATTCAATGTAGTGTTGGGGTTTTTTTCCTTTGAGTTTGGATCCCTGTGATATGCCAGATTCTGATGCTTCATGTGACATAGTTGGGTCTTTGTTAATATTTGGAAGGTTACTTTATTGATCCAGGTGTTACAAATGTGAACTTGAGGTTCACTGGCTTCTACTAATCAGCATTCTGTTTGCATCTAGACTTCTGACTTTTTTGGAGATAATAGAATGTGCTTCTAATACTGTTTGTACTGCTGTGTTCATATTGACTTAAATGCTGCCTCTTACCCATGGAAGTACAACAATACGTGGAGATAGAGGAAGAAATGTTTCACTGAGCAGATTATCAAAACCTGAGAGGAGAAAGTAGTTTTCCAGATGACTTGATCCTGCAGTGCATGTCACTAAAAGTATCAGAAAGCTCTGAAGCAAATGGATGCAAGGTTCTGGATGACGTGGCCTAAATAAAGTCTGTCTGGACTGATGTTCTGTTGAGTATGAAACCACCTGTTATGAGGGAAGATACAGCAAATGGGAGACTACTCTTAGTAGGGATCAGAGATTGTTTTGGTTTGGACAGGATACCATATAAGATGCTAAAAAGCAATGGCTGACTTTTGGCTTGCACTGTCAGTGTGTACATTCTCTATGACTGCAGCAAGGTAGGGATTTTAGGGTAAATTGAGCTGGGCTCCAGACTACGGATATGGGATTTCTGGCACCTCTGTGCACTGAGGTATGGAGCTCTGGTGGACTTGCCTATCCTGGCACAATGCACATGTGTGTTTTGTGTTCATACTTCGCCTGGCTTGATCCATTTTGGGCAAGTAACTCCTGGTGGCTAGGGATGAATGTGGAGGTGCAGAGAAGCTGAATCAAGTTCAGACAGAATATGCTAGTTAGACATCCTTGTACTACACCAAATTTGGCCTTGTATAATACAGAATTAGATAAAGAATTTAAACTTATTAATGGTCTAATTTGACGTGTTGTCCCAAACTGTGGTTGTCTGCATTTTTTCTGTCTTACTTTGATAAATCCTGTGTAGTAGCTCTGCTTCATATAACAGCCATAAATTAAGATTTGCAATAATATTTACCTAGTCTTTCAGAGGAATGAAAGTTTTCTTAGCAGAAACAGTGAGAGAATACAGAACTGCTTTTCCATATTGGCTGCAATACCTCAGGAATGGGCTTCCCTTTTGCATTTCACTCCAAAGCAAAATGG
Source organism: Machaerirhynchus nigripectus (assembly GCA_013397975.1). Lineage (NCBI taxonomy): Eukaryota > Metazoa > Chordata > Aves > Passeriformes > Dicruridae > Machaerirhynchus > Machaerirhynchus nigripectus. The sequence continues at coordinate 2,867 of VZRQ01006958.1, forward strand.
ATGCATCGAAAAGAGTTTCCTAATCCTGAATCTCAGTGTTTGTTTGCTTTGGGTTTTTTTTTTAATGAAAGCAGAGTAATAATGTTTACAAACTGGGTTATAGTAGGTTTTAAAATACAAGAAAATATTATATAATATAAAAACTGTTCAAAACTCAGTTAAAATGTTATCTTCAAATTTGGTACTTCTCTTTTATTCTGGAGGAGATTTTTAGGAACTCTGCAGTCTTCCCAGAGCTTAAAAGATTGCTTTTCACTAATCTACGTTGGGAGATTAGTCAGTGAACACATAATTTTCCATGATCATAAGAGACAAGAGTTTTGAATAGTGGCCTCAGACTCCCCTGGGTCACTCAAATCTTAAATTAACTTCTGTTGGTTTGATAGTTGGGTTTTCTTTAATCTTCAAAATGATTAAGAACACCATAAGGCTAGCTAGCAGGAATTTTCTCTTGTCTATTGAATCTCTCTTACAAGGATTAATGAAGAGGAAATGGGAGCTTTTGTTGTAGAAACTAAGTGAATCTTATGGCCTTTATAGCAAACTGTTTGTTGATTTAGTAGAAATTGTGTTTCACTAGCAGGGTGATTCATCAGTGTCAGATACCAGTAGTACTGTATGTGCTGAAATCAATTTTGTGTGAGGTTCAGAGCACATTGGAAATCTTATGCTTTAGGAGATCTTGCTGGGTATGACAGAGAAGAATCAAGTGATAACCCTAAACTGAAGAAACCAAGCATGCTAAGACACATCAAGCTTTATCAGTCAAAGCTATTTAACAAAAAAGAAATGCATTGACCATTTTAATTCATGTTGGGAAAAGTACTTCCATTTTCTGAAAAACTGCTTGGAGAAATTTTTATCATGTTGAACTTCTCAGGCAGTAAGGTTGTAGATGAAAAATGTCAGAAGCACCATTAACTGGAAGCAGTTTATACGCTGGTAGGTGATGTATGAGTGCAATGGGCTGTGATGGTCAGCACAGAGGTTCTGCCTGGCTGGTGCTGAGGGATGAGAGGTTATCAGTCCTGTGCTCCTTTTCTCCCTGTGCTTCTGAAAAGGCTGCAGAAGGGTGTCTGTGCAGCCACCAATAGCTGGGTGACTGTTGCTGGGCGTGCCACAAAGGGATATAAAATATGAATCAGGACACAAATGTTGGGGGCTGATGAGGGGTGGGAAACTGCGACTATATCCAGTAATGAAGAAAGCTACCTGAAGCTTTATCTCCTGATGATATTTGGGTACATAAAAACTCTTACTAAGTTTGGCGGGACTGTAAATGAGAAGGAGCCTGTGGATGAGAGTATGACTAGCTGTGTCCCATGGGCTTTAAATATCTTTAAAAAGAAATCAAGTTTTTGAAATCTGTCTTTTTTTCTTTCAGACCTCACTGCGTATGTATGTTCAGAGGAAAATTAAGACCTGTTAGTGCAAAAGAAATTAATTCCATGCTAAATCAGGCCTGCATATACACATTTCCCCTATTTTATAACTGGTCAAGCTGAACAATTCGCACAAAGAACTGCTTAAAACTGAATGTTTAGGGCATAAAAATTACCCACAGTTGGAAGTTAGTAATATCATGTAATAAGACAAGCTAATGTTTGTGCTAACAAAAAAGTTATTGATTAAACTCTTTGCAACATACTGTTGCATTGCTCATATTTAGATTCTTGCTAAAGGTTCCCTGAGATACATCAGCTTTCTGTTAATCACAAAATCATTCTTGGCTTAAGTTTCTGTAGACAGCAATTTTGCAACATGTGCGCTTCGTAGCTTATCAAAAGCCTGATGTTAGACATGCTTATGGTAGTATTAGAGAACATTTATTAGCACTGTCATTTCTGGAGTGAAAGCATGTAACTGGGAGCATCGTGTCCTGGTGATGGTCTGTGACTTACTGAGGCAGTGGGAAAGTACTGCATGAACCTGTGCCAGGCTGTCTGGTACCAAGCTTCTGAGGTAACCTGTGAAACCATATGTGTAAATAGGATTATTTCATTTTCAAAGAAAAAATTGTGTGTGCATGTTTAAGAGTATTGCACATTAGAAGCTCTAACTTGAGGGAGGGATGACTGCAATCTTGTGGTATTCCTGCTGGTTAAAATGTGTTGATGAACATAAATGATTGTTCTGGGGTAGTTCTAAGAGTTGTTCTCCGTGCTTTCTCCTCCCCCAGGAGAAAAATTAACCCCAGTCCATCTGTCAAACAAATTTCATAAATTTGTATTCAGAGAGTATTTCCTGCTTCATAGCTGCTTACAAAAGTCAACCTTTTTGTCATAGAGCTCCCTAAACTGACTAAACTGGCTTTTGATATTTTCCATTTTCAGTCACCCCTGTGTTATGGAATGCATGGAAGGGGAACTGGGAAATCAGAGGGTCCATTTTGGCTGCTGCCCAGATGTTGTTGTGAGCTTTTGAGGATGCTGCTTTCCCAGCAGAGAGGTCCTGCAGCCAGAAAGTCACTGCACTGCCAGGAGCTGCAACAGAGAAAACCAGAATGAACCAAGGGGTGGAGAGGCTTGGCTGTAGTATGCCACAGTTTATTGCTTATTTCTTGTACAAATCTTTAAGATGGGCTAAAGGAGAAGGGGAACTAATCCCGTGGGTGTTGAATCTCTTCTGATAGCAAGAAATGTTAGCATAAAATTGCAGCAAAGTGGGACGGCCTCTGAAAATTTTCCTTGGAGTAAGCTGTTTTCCCCCTACCGTGCAAAACAACTAGAAAATTTCCATTATAACCATGCACTTTGCCCAAGCTAATCTCTTTGTATCAGGGACTGACTTGTCTGAGTAGCCTTCCTCAGAAGACAGAGAGAGAGAGAGAGAATTTTGCATGCCTTAAACTTTACCTTTGAGTTATGCTTTAGAATTCTTGCTCTTTGTTGTGTTAGTAAGGAGATAAAGACACAAATTTCCTATGGAAAAAATGGAATAAGTAAACAGACTACTGAATATTGCCCATGAAATTGAAATTGATATTACATATATAATTTTATTTTTATTCTTTCACTTACCAGCAGATGGATCCCCTTCTAAGTACTGCAGAATATCTCAGAACACTCAGAAATAATGTGATGATAATATTCTTAATGTTGTAATTTTCAAAGGGCTGGAGCACCTATCCGATGAAGACAGTCTGGGAGAGTTGGGGTTGTTCAGCCTGGAGAAGAGAAGGCTCCAGGGAAACTTTAGACCACCCTCCGGTACTTAAAGGAGCTATCAGGAATCTGGAGGAATTTCTTACAGGGACATGTAGAAATAGGACAAGGGGTAATGTCTTTAAATTGACAGATTAGATTAGATTAGATTAGATGAAATTCTTTACTTTGAGGGTAGTGAAGCCCTGGCACACGTTGCCCAGAGAAGCTGTGGATGCCCCATCCCTGGAAATGTTCAAGGCCAGGTTGTATGGGGCCCTGGGCAACCTGATCTAGTGGAAGCTGTTCCTGCCCATGCAGGGGTGTTGGGACCAGATGATCTTAAAAGTCCCTCCCCACCCAAGCAATTCTGTGATTCTATGACTCATTCTTAGTTCTTAGTATCATGTTTTGTGAGTGTTTTTCCAATCCCAATATTTCTTCCTCTGGTTTACTGTAAGGATTCCTGAAATCCCTTAATCTGCAGGTGGTAATCTCTCCGAAGCACACTGCTATTAAAGAATCAAACAGTTTTAGTATCCGGGAAGAAGTCCTTAGGGAGTTGGTTTTCTGAGGCTCATCCTTCCAAAATTTTGAAGGACTAAGCATTCATAGTCAAAAGTCTATAACCAGAGAGTGGAAAGGAGAAGGAGGAGAAACTGTTGACACTTCTTGCTTTTAGAAGTGTTTGTAGTTTGCCCATACGCTTGCTACTCACTTCCCACTTTGTTCCCTTTAAATGTTTCAGTTTGTGACAGAACTGGCTTTTGTTGCAGTTGCCAGAGGAGTAAGTGCAGGCTGTGAACAGAAGGGGAGAGAAAGCTTTGAGCAAAGGCTTTGGGACAGCTGGGCCACTGCAGAGGCCAACTGTCCTGGTCTGGTTTTACTTACTGTGATTTTCTTTTTTTTCCTACAAAGCAACTGGCAGTAAATTCAAGAGCTGAGAAGGTTCTAGTCCCCCACAAAAATCCTATACTTCTGAGAAGGGATCATATTCTGGTCTGAATCTATTGTACGTTGAATGATAGATGTTGTTCTTTTTTACCTTATGGTGGCACCAGCCACAAATCTGAGCTACATTTGTAGACTGAATGAAGGTTCTGAAATGGCACCGAGAGCCAATTTGTTTTTCTTCCCGTGAACCAGTACCAGTAAAATAATAGATTGTTTGAAAGATGCTTGTGCATATTGAGACTTTCAGTCATTGATCTTCAGAATGTATTATACATCTTTTTGTTTCATAATTTTTTCCAAACTTTTAAAAAAAATTTATTTAACTTACTGTCATTGAGCTATGCTCTTCCTAAACTGGAATAGCTGAAGTCTGAAGTAAGAGTTCTGCTCTCTTTTTCCCTTGAGTATTAAGACTCAGTAAGACTTAGACTATAATATTGGTAACCAGAATACAGAGGAACTTGCATTATCATCAGCTGTCATTCTGATCTGACAATACTGTATTATATTCTCAATAGATAGTTCTGTGAGCAAACAATGACTAGCATAAATGACTGTGCTGGTCTGACATGGGGAATTTGACTTGTCAGTTAGAAAAGAATAAGGCAAAAATTGTATTGATGGCCAAAATATTTAGCATAAAACTACTTGTGCTCCTCCTTCCTGCAGAAGGAAGAAGAAAGCTGGGGGAAGGGAGAGGCATATATTTAACAGATGGCTGCCTAGTGATACTACCTCTGTCAGCACTGTTGTCTTCTGATAAATTAAGTGCCCTGCATTGGCTGCACTGCTGTGGATACTGAAGGAAAAACTGGAAATGCATGTTGCTTAACAGAAAAGCAAAGATTATTTGTATGAGCTCTTCACTTACCAGGTGACTCCAATATGTGTGGTGGCAGGGCTGCTGGGTAAATGATTGGGGCTGCATTCTTCTGGAGTAGACCCTCTTACAGGCTCTGACCTTCCTCGGCTCATTGCCTAGAAAGCAGTGTATTTCAGCAGAATAGAGCCTTATGAAAGATACATTGCCAGTCACAAAGGAATTTGGCCTTATTTAATATAGTCTTAGCAGAAATATAACTAATTTACTTGCAGAGCTCAGTTCCTTTAGAGCGACTTGGTCTGCAATACATGACAATTTAGTGTACTTTAAAAAAATAAGTGTCTTTTAATCAACTTTAAATATGGAAAAAATCTTTTTAGTATGCAGTTATCACTAGTAGCATGACTGTTATTCAGTTCAGTAGAAAATCTCCAGAGATAGAGTAATTTACTGTCTGTATCACTTTATTACATCTTTCTTCTAACTGACCTTTGTGACCTGATGTTAGTTAGGTGGTACTTCAGCTTTTCTTGCTGTGCTAGAATGTATTTTCCTAGTGTATAAACTGATCTTTCAAGATCTGTATATCTACTGTAGTATAATGTCATGTGGAGTAAGAAAGATCTTTGCATTTGGAAGCTTGTATCAGGTTTGTGACCTTAAATAAAGCAGAATGCAGATAATAGCTGTAAATACAACTGTAGCATCATGGAACTAAAATGCCTGCCTGGTTGTACAGCTTACAGGTTCTTCAGAGTGATGCGTTAATTACAGGAGAGTTGTTTCACAATCATCTTCTATGTGATAGAATAGTGCTTGGAGGTGCAGCAGAGATCAGAGCTTTTCTGGTGTAGCTGCAGTGCAGACTCAATAAAAATTTAAAAAGCCAGGAGAAACATGAGTGATGAAAAGGAACTAGGGAAAACTGTTTTACAAGTGGGGAAGCTGTGGCAAGTTGGCCAAGTCATTGATTGCACCTAAACTGGATTTTTAATTTGGTACTTCCAGAATAACTATAGTTCCTCTGGAGAGAGAAGTCCTTTCTGAAGAAAAGACTTTGAAACTATCTTTTTTCTTTATCAGAAGAAGATTTTTAAGATATCTCTGTAATTTGTCATAATTGGATAGTCTGAAATGAAAAATACAGTTCTGTAATAGAAATTGCTTGTTTCTTTCTCTGTGGCACACTCTGTCCAGAAATGTTCTTGGAGAGGGTATGGCTCATACATGGATCATTAACTAAGCATTCACAGCACTCTGATCTAACCCACTTTCATCAGATTAAATTAAATAGAAATCACAAAATAACTAGCTTTACAGATCATCTCACCTCGGTCATTTTGTTACTTGTATTGGTGGAATTAGACACTACAGTAGACAAGATGATTTCTTGTAAGGTAAGGGAAAATTTAACATGTCAGCAAAATAACTGCTTTTGAAAGTGAAGAGAGCCAGGAAGACTATAGTGAAGGTGAATCACTTTAAGGTTAAATTGTGTAATGCATTTAGAATTCAAGATCTATCCTTTGCAAATAAAAATAACTCAGATAATATCCATGGGACCTCTGCTGCATGAAAGCCTAGGTCAGAAAACAGAAACTACAGGGGTGATAGAATTTTAATTTTGTTAGAAACAGACTCTTTGATTGAAGACCTATGGTCGTGGTTAAATGAATCTTTGGGCATTTGTTACTGTATGTTTAGCAGAGACAAAGTGGGGGGAAAGTTTAGTCTGCCAATGATAAAGTGAAAATAAAGTCCAGCAGTTTTGAAGAGACCCTTTTGCACCACAGCATCTTTTGTAGAATTGCTCATTGTTGCTGCTGTTTGTGCCTTCAGGGCTGTGAACTTTAGCCTCGGCTTTTGAGATACTTTTTTTGAAGACAAGTTCTGAGTTAATGAATGACTTGATAGCACCTGCCTTGCCTCGCACATTACAGATCTCAGAGAAAGTAAGGTGGTGCCTGATTTGCTTGTGGAGTTGCAGTGCTGACAGCAGATCCACATCTGTAGAGTATCAGCTCAGCAGCTTCCTCAGCTCCCCATCTTGATGCTTGCTTGTAAGACAGATTCCTTTTTCTTTCTGTATCCCAACTTAAAATAAGCTTTCTGCATGTATTTAAATAGATTTTTTAAGTGGAGGTATTCCAGCTGTGTTGATGTTGTCTTATTTTAATTTTAAACACTTTTTGATTTCCAGACAAATTTCAGCAAGAACAGGTGACTGCTTCCTGGGCCAACATAACTTAGCATCCTCCACTGACTTTTGTGGGGCTCTGCCAGCACCAGGTAGGGAAGTGCCTGGCTGGGTCAGCCACTGAGCTGGAAAGGGAAGAGGGAAGGTAGAACAAAGACCCTGCCAGTGATGAACGTGCAAATTCTGTGAGTTTTTGTATTAAAAAATGGTTGTTGTGAGAAAGTTTTGATTCAAAATGCAGGAAATATGATAACCAAAGAAAGGGAAAGTGTTCTGCCATTGCGTACATCTCCATTAACTGGAATGTCAACTGCCTCATGCAGAACTGCACTGGCACTCGTCCTTCCTTTGAGTAGCCCCCTCAGTGGCTGGGAGGAAATGGTTTTCAGTCTGGTCCTAGTTATCCTGAGGAAAGCTTTCATTTTTTGGGTATTACTTCCTAGAGATGCTTACTGCAGAAGGTCTTTTTCTGGGAATCATGTAATTAAGTAAATGTTTATTCTGACTCCACTCTTAGAAGTACTACTTGGTAAGGTGGAGCTTTAGTTGTAGATTTCAGGATGTGTGCAGAATAGTCTAAAAGCTTCAAAAAGTAGGACTAAAGTTGCTTCTTTTCCTTAAACCTGTGCCTCCAAATTATCAGTATCTTGGGCTGTTTTGTTAAAATCCTTTAGCCGAACAGCAGCTATTGGTCTTTTCAGGTAGAACCACTTCTTGGAGGAGAAAGTGGAGATTACTACAAGTAAGATGTCACTGCTAAAAAGTGAGAGTTTAGACACGCCCTCAACAGTCTTGCTGTGGTGCCTTAATGGGTCAGTACCGCTCACTCTCCTCTAACTTTCTATGCTGCCTTGTTGCCAGAAGTTCCCAGGCAGAAGTTCCTTGGAACAGGTGAGACAAAAAAGCAGGTGCCCACTCCTTGCTCCAGGGAAAGTGGAGCGTGCTGGTTGAACTTCCCCCCTGAGGGGTGGCAGCTGTGCCCAGCTCTGCCCTTGGGGTGTCGAGTGCACTGGTGTGTCCCTTCCGGAGCAAGCCGTGGGCTGGGAAGGGCTGGCGGAACTGGCAGATGGCAGTGGGAGGCTGGCAGTGCTTTGGGCCACCACAGCTGTTCAGCAGGTGAATGTGTCACAGCCTGCTCTAAGAGCTTGGTATTGCCTTTAAAAAACTCTGCGGTGAAGAAATATGGTGTACCTGGTATTGCTGGCTTCCCTTTTATTGGGAGTAGCTTTTGTTGTAATTTGCCATACGGAAAGTGTTTAGTCTCCTCTTCACCATAATTATTCTTTCATATAGTCTTGGCTCTTTAATCTCCTGCCCTTCTTGCCAGATAATGTAAATTACTTTTATTTATGGAAGTTTTTGTTTATAAAGTTAATATTCTTGCAGAGAGTGCATTTTTAAGGCCAAGAAAGAAAGTTTTCAGGATAGTAGCTTTTTCTTATAATATTGTGTGTGCTGCATTACCTTGAAAAATTCATAGGCACTGTATGTTAGGGCTCTTATTTAAAAACATGATCATTACAAGTGATTTTTGTTTGTTTTTCTGTGAAGAAAAAAATATATGCATCTATTGTGCAGAGACAGAATGAATATTGAAATTTGTGTTTTCCTCTATGTTTAGTTTTGAAACACTGTAGATATACCCCTTATTTTTGCTGCATTTTAAAATAAATCAGAGACAGTAAACTTAGATTCTTTTT
>VZRQ01006958.1:11691-173855 GCA_013397975.1 Machaerirhynchus nigripectus
GGGAGAAATTTGATGTTTTTTTTTTTTTTTTTTTTTTTTTTTTTTTTTTTTTTTTTTTTTTGAGAAGAACCAGTGGCCCATGCATTCTCATTGAGTCTAGAGCAATTTATGCTAGTTTATCAGCTGGTAAATCTGAATCAGTAATTCAGTAGTTAGCTGTCCCCTTAGAAATCAAGATTTGTTGGTGATGTACTGCAAAAATGTTACCGTTTTCTTTATTAATAGAGTTTTACAGTTGTACAGCAATTTTCACTTAAGGATCTCAAACCATTTTAATAAAGTAGAAAAAAAATTCACCTTTCTTTCTTGCAAGGGGAAAAGCTGAAAAATACAGGGGTGAACTAGCAGGGTAGAGAACCTGTTATGTCTATTTGGACCTGCCCAGGACCATTCCCAGCCCTGCAGCAGCTGGTGTGCAATGGCCATGTCGGTGTAGCTGAGCTCTCACACCCACCAAAACAGGGAGTTGCACTTAAACTATGCTGTGATTTAACTGGAGACATGGACCATTCCTAAACATTGCCTAGGCAGCGGGGGGGCAGAGGGGTGAGTGGCAGGATTTTGGAGTGTGTAACCTTATTTACATGGCAGGGACCATTGTTGCCCTTTTCTCCCTGTGATCCCTGACCCCAAGGGTTCCCTGCTGGGTTCTGGGGGCTGTTGTCAATGGGGGAGACCGAGTGGCTTGAGCCCAGTGCTGCTGTGTGGGAGCTCTCCCACTATTCCCTGTCCTGAATACTGCCCAGGGAAATGCTGTGGGAGAGAACGGGCCAGCTAATGGAGCTGTGCTGCTTTGCACTTCCTGAGAGTTTGGCCTGGGATTTATAATTGCAGCAGAATTTTCCTTTGCAACTGAGCTGAACAACCAAGCAGAGATGAATGGGAACCATAACTGTGAGCCATTTCACACAGGCCACATCAGAGCCTGCTGCAGACCAGGATTTCTGTTGGGAAGGCGTGATTTGTGACATTTCATAATACTATTTTCATCTATTTTGAAAATGATCAAAAATTGAATTTTCCTGTGGGGAACACAGATTCATTTTATAAAGATAGTATCTTCTTTTTTTTCTTTCTTGTTTATTTATTTATTTTTCAAAAGAGAGCAAGAGCAATTTGTCTCCGTCCCCAAAGCAGTAAAGATGTGCAATTGAATTTGTGTAAGGAGGGAACTTCAGTACTTCCCTCTTTTGAAAGAGGGAGAGAGCACAACCTTTATAGATCACAATAAATCATAGTAATTGGTGATAACAAAGTATTTGTTAGGATGAAACCCTATTACATTTGATTTGCCATTAATTGTCATGTCTGTGTGATGTGGAAGTGGTTTCCATGTGAAATGTTCACCAGAAATTACATAGTTGGTGTTGAAAATTAAGTGACACTTTAGATTGTACAATATTCCCTTTGAAGTAATAAAGATGGATGAGTTTTCTCCTTATGACTACTGAGATCTGAATGAAAAGTATTTTGAGAACTGACAAAAAGCAGAGGATAGGGCTGCAGTTAGTGATAACTCATAATAGATATGTTTTCACTGAAATTTTCAGTATGTGTGGCATGGATCGATCCTGATCTTAGGCAACATTTACTGAAGAATTCCTCCTGTTTGCAAGTAACAGCAAAACAGCAATGACTATAGTAGGAATAACTTGGACATATTCCCCAATGGTTTGGATAAACTCAGAGTAAGATCTGACATTTTTGTAATTTTCAGTGACTTGAAACTGTCATGCTTATACTGGACAATGACAGTGAGCAAGTGAGGTGAGGCACAGGAGCCTGCAACATTGTGCTTTGGAGACAAGATGGCCTTTGTCATATCTTTCCCCTGTCATTGCCAGAATCTCGGGGGTTCTCTTTGCATATTTGTCAAGCTCAGCTGTACATAGCACATACACTGTCAAAAACCTGTTGTGCTTCTAGGAACAAAAGGGAGTAAAATGCAGCCTTGAAGTTGACATCACTTTATTTCATAGAAATTGACCAGGTTATGTCCTAGCATCAGCTGAATATTTCTTAAAATGTACCACCCTCTGTGGGGTCATGCAAAACACTGGTTGGGTTATTGCAACCCGGATCTTGTGCTGCTCACGCCCTGCTCTGGCAGGGCCCATTCCCGCTGCCTTCCCCAAAACTGTGATGAAGGACAGGGCTGGAACAGCAGCAGAGTGCATCATGCCAGGCATGTGTCTCTTTTTCCCCGTCTTCCTTCTTGAACAATAGTTTGGCCAGTAAAACCATCTCTTGCCACATTTCAAAATCATGTCTGTCTGCCCCAAACCTTTTTGGGTTGGTCTGTGCTTTCCAGAGCCTTTCTAGAACAGTTCTCTTCAAAAGGAAATACAGGCTTTGTTCTTTTACTTTCCTTGCTCTCTTTCTCCTCCTATCTCCTCCTTTCATGGCTTCTATTTCTTTATTTTCATTAGTTTAAATACATTACACAAACCTATATGCAACATATTTGTGTTGCATTATTTTAGAGATCAGTATTAGTTTGTGAAGCTTCATTTTTCCTCATACAGTTGTTCAAATTTGGTCCAGTTTTCCTTGCAAAGGAATTTATTTGGAAGCGGTTTCGCTGGCACAATTATCCTACTCTTTCCTTACATAACTTACCTATATGACCAGTAAATAGTTTCCCTGTGGTTCCTTAGTGACAGAGAGCTCTTAAATTACATCAGTAATGAGCTCTGTGATGTGATAAACAAGAAAATGTTAATAAAAACTTGAGAGAGGACATGCAAATGTATTTCTTCCTCTTCATTAAGTTAGTCTGGTTGATCTTTGTGGGCATTGATGATTGTTGCTGTGCTTCTGACAGATCACTTAATGTATTTAGGGTGGGACTATCCTGAGATAGATCTATCTCCAGAGAGAGAAAGAAAAAATTGTCCCCATGCCCAAAGCATTATCTTAAGAAATAAGTTGGAAAATTGGATTTGTGTAAGGAGAGGACATCAGTACTGAAGAAAAGGGCTCTTTCTTGCTAGTGTGGCATATTAGTCATGATATGAAGTGACCTTTGACTCCAAAAATCTGGGGTTTTTGGAGTGATTGAAGATTTTTCTTTTTTACTATTGTTAATGCTTTACAATTTGAGATGGTTCCTGCTTCAGCATTATTCATTTCCTCAGTGTTAAAAACCCTTTTCATCATTTTCCTCCTATTTGATTTTCTTTAAAATCATACATATTATTACAAAAAAAAAAAAACAACCAAAAACGAATTGGACTAGATTCAATATATAAATGTAAATTTCTTGAGACTATTGTTCATAGCTCATCACCCATAGCTCCAGTTATGCACTGGAGCATTTTGTGGGCTGGTAAAGTAGCTCTGCTCAGAGCTCCAAGCTCTGCTCATGCAACAAATGCAGGGGGCTTGGTGGGGAACCAAGAAAGTCATTGATGTTATTTTGAGGAGTCACTTGGCTTGACAGACATGTTTCATAGGCAAAAGCAAGTCCGAGAGACGCTATAGAACAGCAAAGCAGCCTCTCAAATTCATATTCAAGAAGTAAAGTAAGGTCTGAGGAAACCCTTTTGGAATCATAATATCCTCTTGCCCCACACTTTTACTGACCTTCACTGAAAACAGTTTTCAACCAACTTAAAGGAAATTTTGAAAAAACAGAAGGTTGCTTGGCACTTTGAAGCATGCAACTTTGAAACAGGTTTGTGTTTTCCAGTTCCTGATACAGGTGTTCTGTGGGTTTCCCTCTGTCCCCGTGGACAGCTGGGTCAATACTGATCGCACGCTTTATTTCTATTACCTTTTTTTCCTTTCCACATTAAAGGGCTCTTAATAACTTTCATTTTTAAAACTAAACTATCTTGGTGCACTTCTTTGACCTTTTCAATATTCTGTAATTAGATTGGCTGCAATTCCTCGTTTCTTCCTGTTTACAGTCTCACTAGCCTCTGGGAAGGGATGGAATGCCCATTTGCTCAAAATATAAAACACTGCAAAGGTCAAAGCATAGTATAAAGCTGCATTTCACTGGCTGTATTAATGTTCTGAAGGGATGCTGGGGGAAGATGAAGCATTTCACTTGTAGTTTTTTAGATCAGATATTGTCATGCAGGTTTTCTGGATTTTCTTCAAAGCACATCCCCCTAATGCATAGAATTTCTTACCTTAGCTATGGCATTATAATCTATTGCATTCTATGGGTCTCCATTACAAGATTCTTCAGCAGCTTTGGGTGCTTTAAAATCCTCTTGACATGGACACTCTTGCAAATGATTGCAGTTTTTGAAGTTAGGGGCCTATGATGTATTGAATTGAAAAATCAGTGTGGGTATTTTTTTAAAACTTTTATTTATAGAATTGCTTGACTAAGTCTGAGGTATTAAAATATGGCCAGTCACGATGGTCATCCTAACAAACCCAGAGCCTTATAATATGAGACAGGGTTTGGGGGGACAAGGGGAGGGTTGGGGTTTTTTTTTCCCATTTTGGTCTTGTGAAGTAGTAACAAAATTCTGTGGACCATCTCAGTTTCTAAATGTATGCCCTTAAGCTACCCTCTGTTTAATTATGGTGGAGATAAGCTCTTGATATGTGCCAGATTTGTTCCAGTTGCTGTGTGTGATACCTCACTTGTTTTCTGGTGGAAAGTTGTAAATACTGTTCCAAGTCATTTTACTTGAAACCAGAAGATCACATCTTTTCCTCTGTCTTTTGTAACTGGACTATTGAACAATTGTGCTGTTTACGTGAAGTTGCTTCAAAATGTCAAACATCAGGAAAGTGAAGGTCTCCTCACAAGGCAAAACAAGTTAATCTCGTCATCTGTTTTCATAAGGCCTGTACACTATGTCATATCATATAAGGAGGATACATATGGTGTATGTTCTTCATGCATCCAGCTCCACAGACATAAGTTTTCATTGTGCTTGCTGAGGTGGTCATGTAGGAGATGAAGGAATGTTGTCTGGAGTGGAAACTCTAAAGCTGGCTTGATGCCACTCTCCCGATCAGTAGAGATTGCCTGGTTTCATTCAAAACTGTAGAGAAGTGCTGAGGTAGATATTCTCACATATGCAAATAATATTTGATCAATAGTTGCATCTCAAGTATGAAGCAATTGTGCTTTGAGGACAGTGGGTGGTATCTGAATGCGGCCTTTATATTGGTTCCCAAAGAACCTGTATTTCCTTGTGCTACTCTGGTCTTGTAATAGCAGATGAGATGTTTGCCATTTAGAATGGAGGGAAAGAAATAGCAGGAAACAATTTAATGTTCAGAAAATGGCCTCCAACTCATCCTTGATGCATATGGTGGTTTTATTTAATGTGTGAAAATTTAAATGCTACAGCAGTGAGCAGTAAAGAAATTCTAAATGTGAGTAGCTCATCTGCTATCTCATCTCACAGCGAGCTGCTGAAGGGAACAACTTCATGTTTACTGCTATTTTGTAGCACTCCTAGTCTGTAAAAGGCCTTTTTGTCCTAAAGCTTAATTTATGTGATAGTTGAGCTTCCTTCTGTGTTTCAAGTATTAATGAAATTGTCTCTGGGTGCATGGAATGGGTTAGTGGTGGACCATTGCACTCAGTTACAGTGTTGCTTATTAAAAGGCATTCATTGTGCCAGGGGTAGAAGGAACTCTTACATAACTTTTATAAGCTGCAATTGCACAAAATTATACATGATGACTTTCTCTACAAATGATACTACTTTCTGTGGGAATAAGATCAGAAAGTGGCTCAGAAAGGTTCTTGATGAAGTGTCCTGGTTCGTTTAAGGACAGTTTGGGTGGGTGTCAGATTTGCCATACAATAAGCTTGTGTAAGCACTCAGTTGATCAGAAATGTTCCACAGTGTTTAATCAACTTGAAGGGACTTCAGACCATTTTTTGTACTTAAATGCTGCTGAACACAGCCAGTGTTGGTACAAATATTTATCTTCAACTGCCTGTGGAAGGTAGTTTACGTATAACAGCCCCAGTTCTTGGGTGGAGAAAGGGGGACATCCTTCTCTTACTCCAGGCCTCTTCTCTGTCTGGGGATATGTAAGACTTGAGATCAGATTGTCTGAATCCCCAACCTTCACCTTGCTTTTGCTGTCAGTATGCCAGGAGAACATTTTTGCTGCAGAGTTAAAATACGACTGCTGTCTCCACTGGAAGACAAATGCTGTTGAATCAGTAGAGCAGGGACTTAATGCTGGGTCTTTCCCCTCCCCTGTGTCCACTGTAACTGTTGGGCCATCATCTGTGCTGGCTGTAAGGAATTTGAGTCTCCTTCCTTTGGAATAATTTTGAGTAGAAATCCTTAATGGAGCTGGGAAAAAACTTTGCCAATGCTATCACTGAATATGTGTTTTTCAGAAGAAAAATTATAAAGTACAGAAAATAAATTGAGTTCCAGTGAGTCAGTATTTTCTGCCAAAAGAAAATGGGTTTTTTTGGTGGAAAATGGAGACCAGCATCCTGTGGGGCTTTGAATGCGTGAGTATTTTTAAGTGTACACCTGTTTTGAGTTGAGAGCTTAGTCTTTTATTTCCAGAGTTTAAATCACTGAAACTCTGTTTGAAGTGTGTGTGCAGTTCTCTCCATGGAGAAAAAAAGTGTGTTCCAGGAAAGCTATCAAATTAAGCTGGTGTTGTGCAGGCTTCTGGTGGACAGTCCCATTTCACCCCGAGACACCACCCACGGTTCCCTTTTCTTAAGATACAGTGGAACCTACACAGGGCTCTCTCTGACCACGTTTGCCTCATTAATGTGTGCTCTCCGTGAACTCCCTGGTGATGTTTTTGCTTGCAGAACTCATTTCAGAATGTGAATTTCAAGCTTATCTGAATTTTAAACAATGTGATATCTTTTACAATACTTTTGGATACTATTTGTCAACTGGATTTTTATAATTTATGGTAGGCTAAAGCATTGTTTATCTCAAGCCTACCCCTTCTGGGCAAGGAGATTTTAATTTCTAATCTGTGTAAAATGTAAAAGTTTAGAAGGTAGTCACCAGCTTCAGAAACAGAATACTTATGATTTCTCTTCTTTTAGGCAACATAGCATAATAAACAAATTTTTAGGAGGTGTTTTTCTTGTGGCTAAAATTGAAGTGATGGCTTTCTTAGAAAATCCATCTTTTTTCTTTTGGTGAAATTTGTGATTTTTCTGTATTTCTGCCTGTAGTTTTCCAGGCAGATGCTATATATATTAGGCTGGGATTAAAAAAAAAAAAAAATTTGGGGGGGGGTTTGTTTTCTTTTTTTTGTTTGGGGTTTTTGCTGTTGTTTTTAAAATAAATATCAGGAAATCCTTGAAATTATTTACATCATTCAAATTTATAGTTTCTTTTGGGGTTTTGAGGTCTGTGTATAACCATCACTTCAGTTCTTCCTGCATGTATTGAGATTTTATCAGTATGGAAAAGTTCTCATTAATCTTATTCATTGCTGTTATACAGCAAATCACACATTAAAATGCAGGTTAACTGGATGCATATTCTGTTTTGGGGTCCTCTAACAGGCTAATCTTATTGCAGAGTTCTCCATTGATACTGCTCTGCTATTGTAATGCTGAAAGTCAGATACTAGTTAAAACTAAATTCATTGTATAATGTTTGTACTTCTAAGGTTAAACAGATTCCGTTTACCACATTCTTTAAGTCCTCTTTTTCCAAAGTGTGACACTAGAGCTTCTCCAGTTTCTAAGTCATTAGTATGTGCAGTGTCTTATTTATCTTTTAGGAATTGTAGAATCACAGAATTGTTTGGGTTGAAAGGGACTTTAAAGACCATCTCATTCCAATTCCCCTGCCATGAGCAGGAACACCTTCCACTAGGCCAGGTTGCTCCAAGTCCTGTACAACCTGGCCTTCAACACTTGCTTCAGAAGAAGGTCTGAGATGTGACAACACAGGTATTGCTTGTCGGGGTTCAGAGCGTCTTTGTCCTTAAAGCATTAATCAAAATCTAAGTAGAAGAACGTGACTTGCACGTTTATCTTGTGATATCTTACTGTGTTTGGGAAGGGGAGCCACATGCATAACACAGCAACTTGTAGAGGGAAATGGTAACAAAAAAAGAAAAATAGACTTTTATATTCTGAGAAAATTAAGGGCCTGAAACCCTTTTGAGAAGTAAAGACATTTAACATACCTGCAAGTATTTCAAGATTGTGTGACATTCCGTTCAGCTTATCTGCAAGAAAACCATCAAGTTTTCTTGCAGATAAAACATCAAAGGTGTGGAAATGGTGCCTGTGAATTGGAGGTGGTGGGTTTGGGGTTAAAGCCCCCTTATCCTTTTGTTATTCTAAACTTACAGTAATCATCTTTGCAAATCTCTAAATGTATAATTGATCAGAAGAAATAACGGGTACCCGGTGCTGTGCTTGCAGAGTTCAGCCTCATTGCAAGAACTGATCAAAACAGCACTTAGGCACTGAGCAGAAGTATTTAGTAGGACTGGTTCAGTGTTCCTTAGGACCTTTCTGTACTGAACTGCTGAGCTCAAAAGCTACAGCAACTTCTTTCTGGAAGTATTAAAAGTTTCAAAAGCTTGAGGAATTTTAACTGGTGTTAATCTTCCTCCCAATCTACTTTCTTCCTATCTCTCTGTTGAGGTACCATTCCTGGCAAAAAATAGGCTATATTTAAGATTTCCTCAGGATACATTTTACTCAAGTGAGTAAGTAGTGGGTATGAAAACCCTGGTCCAACTAATGGTTTCTTTCCCAGAGCTCCCGGTAATGGGTTTCAGGTTCACTGTCAAATGCTGTGTTACACTTAGCAGTTACATGGGGATTACACAGTCTTTATGGAGAATATAAATTGCATGGGCTGTGTTTTCATTCTTGCTGGTGATGAAAAGACAGTTTATACTCTTGTATCCTAAGGACACTATATAATGTTAGCATATGGATTCATCTGACTGGCCAAAATAAGGTCAGCTGCAGTAAGTGAACACTTAGAAGTAATTTTTCAGATAAGAAGTCAGATTTTGTTGAGGTTTTTTAAAGCTGCATCAGCAGCCCGTTCAGCCTAAACAGTTCAGGCTTATGACACAGTTGAGATGTGCCTAATTTTGTATAAGTCATGAATGAGACCTTGAATATCTAAAGATTAAAAATATGTGTACATCTTTACCTTGTCTTTTGAGCATTTCTGTGTTTTTCTCTGCCATGACAGGGGCTGGTAAAACAGGCACACAGGCATTGTTGTTACAGCATCCTGTACGGTATGGTCAAGCAAACTTCCGGACCGAAACTGTTTCTTGTACTCTGCATACAAACTGCCAGAATTTGACAGTTTACATTCTTTTTGGATGCAGATAACTTTGCATGCCCTAAAGGTTTATCAGTTTTGCTACTTCTTGAACCACTTACTTCCTGAGCCACTCTTAATGCTCTCAGGGAAGACCTTTGGGTACATTTCTGACGATTGTAACAGTGTTCCAGATTGAGCTGCTTATCGTAATTCAAAGCCTATACGTCACTGAATGCTGGGGCACTATCATTTTCTTCATTCAACTACTTCAAATAAAAGCCAAGAGGACAGTGAATTACTTAAACGAGGTTGCAGTGGGCACACTCTAACTTTTACAAAATAATTAACACTGTAGTATGCATCAGCAAAGCATGCTTCTAAAATAAAAATATACACTTGCAAAGTAATTCTTCAGTCCCAGGGATCTGATTTAATTAGAACTGGGTGAAGATGGGAAAAAAAATTCTGTCTTGGAAAATTTTTAAGAATTTCAAACAGCTCCCTTTCTATGTCAGGATAAATATGAGACTTTAAGAAAAAAATAAAACAACTGCTTATAGGATGTTTTCTTCTGGACAGGGCCTATGAATTGGGCAAGGGATGTGTCAAATGCATTCTCATCTCTGTTTTGAAACAGAAGAGATTCGAGACAAAGTCTTTGACTCAGGTGAAGATCTATCTCTGCAAACTCTCTTCCAGGTTACCTCAAATGGTGAGAATTTTGTTCTTTACCTGCAAGCTTTTTACCAAAGAAATTTTGCTGCAACTAATTCATTTGAACAAAATATTATCTTTTAAAAATGATTTGTCAGAAAGCTTTGTTTAACTTCTAGATCATAGTAAAATGCAGTAGTGCTCTTGTCAAAAATATTACACTATATAAGGTATGATAGCAGAACTCTTTTGACATGTGGTCAAGAAATAAATGCTGATTTAGTTTTTACCGAAAATGAAAAATGTTACCTATACTGATATTTTTAAAATTGATTTGGTGTTGGAAGCTCCATTCAGGGACTCCTTTCTGTGCAGGCTGGGAAGGCATAATCTTTATACAAAAAGACCAAGGTAGACAAAAGGTGAGACTGGTAAAAATAGTTGTTACAGAGACCATTAATTTGCATGAGCTGATTTCTACCAAATCAGTGAAGAATGTCAGTTAAAGATTTATGTTCCCTGATCTTCTCATCAAGTCCTGAATGCCTGATGATGAAAGTGGTATTTGAGTGAGGATCTGAAGAAAAATGAATTTAACTAGAAAAGCTAGGAATTGCAGCTTGTACTGCTTGCATATTTATATCTTGCATTGAATTTTATTCAATTTTATTCAGACCACAGTACATGAATATGTTCTTACAGGTGTACCTGTATTTCGTACATTCTATGTATGAAATTCTAAAAAGACTGTGAATGCAGTATGTGGGTGAAACTGAATCTCAAGCCATGTCTCCATGTTACAGTGCAGCATCCTCCTAAAATAAATGGTGCTCCTTGCAGTGGTTTACTTCCACCAGCATGGCGAATTTTGGAGGATTAGAGGCAAGTAAAGAAGCTAAGAGTGGTTGGATTGTTAAGCAAAGCTTTGGGAATGGTGTACTTTTGGGATGTTTGGTTAAGATATAAATTTGATATGTGCTTTCACTGTTTGTCATGTTCTTCCCAAAAGCTGCATCCGTGAGCAGCGCTGGGAATGCAATAGAATCCTGTCCCTCATAAAAAGGAATCTTAAATTCCATATGAAGAGGGATGAAGGCTAGGAGAGAAGATGACTTTTACACCAGTGAAAGCAGGCCCTGGTTGGTTGGGTTTTTTTGTTTGGTTTTAGTTTGGGTTGTTGGGGGGTTTTTTGGGGGGTTTATTGTGGTTTCTTATGGTCTGTCAAGCAGAGAGTAAGGATACTTCCAGAGCTTGCGATTGTTTGGATGGAAATTGTGCATTTGAAAATGATGTAAAAATGGCTTAACACACAACTTCTCAAAGGAAACTGCTATAATAAATTAGAAGGAAGGCTCTTGTAGGATTGCTTTGAAATTGGAAGGGCATATCAGACATAAGACCTTGATTACAGGCAGGTAGGAGTTGGGTGGGGAGACTGAAGAAAGCTTCAGCCTTTCCTTTTTCCCTTGATGTAGGCACATGCAGAATATATGCTTTGCCTTTAGAAATAACCTATGAATTTTGGTTAATCTGTGCTCTCAGCCTTCAGTATGTCTGCAGTAAATCTATTGATTTCAGTGAATTAGAGCTCTATTAAAGAAAACCAATTAAACGTGGAGTTTAAAATGGATTCCACACGTGCTTAAAGTTAAGCTTCTTCTTATGCTTTACTGATATGGGGCTTGCTACACTTCTGTATCCATGTGGAAATGAAATTGGTATACAGGAACTGAATTGGCTGAGGAACAGTTTTGTGAATAGATGCATCTTCTTTGTGAGGGAAAAAAAAAAAATCAGTGTTTTTTTTTTAAACCAGCAGTGTTACAGGCAACTATTTAATTGGAGATCCACCTACCAAAAGTGTCACCAGATTCTGTTTTTCTTATTTTCCTGGAAGCAATTTTATTTGAAAAACTTATTTCCACAGATTTCCATTAATTTTCTTTAGTAGGTTAATGATAAAATGTACTTTACTTGCCACAAGAGAAATTCCTTGTGCATAAATTATTGAGTAGCAGTATCTCCTATGAGCTGGATTGGCATTAAACCCCTGTTTCTCTGTATTTCGTAAGATTTGGGGTTTAACAGACTGATGCAACACACTTGTTCAAATGAAGTAAAAAATTACATTTGAACATCACACTGATGGTGAAGCCTAATCTTGTGAACAGAAAAGAGTTGGGAAGCTTGGGAGAAATGCATTCTTTGGGCAGTAGGATAAAGCTGTTAATTCAAAATTCACGAGGTTTTAAGCTGAGCGAAACCCAGCTCAATTGGATTTCCTTTTCCTGCTAATGTTAGGTTTCTTGTGTGGTTTTGGGGGAGGATTTTTTTGGTTTTTTGTGTTTTGTTTGGGTTTTTTTTAATAGTCTGTCAAGTTTTTCTAATTAATGACTGGGTATCTCTTGCCTTTACAGTGATAATCATAAAGGCATTTACAAATATTAGCTAAAATATATTTTGCCACTGATGACCAGAATATAAAGTATCACTTATGAATGTATAGATGGAGGAAGAGGGAAACACCAGGCAGGCAAAACTTTTAGTTTTCAAGGTATTATCTTAAACATAAAAGGTATATTCCTCTAATAAGGAAAATTTTTGATCTATGCCCAGCTTACCTGGCTGTGTGCTTGCAGGAGCTTGGGAACATCTTGGGCTGGGAGTGAGGGTGGTGCAGAGGGAGGTCAAAACTGTCTGAAATCTGCCCTTGCTGCTTCTGCTGGGGCTCCTCGACCTGCAATGAGGTGTCTCAGGGCAGGAGTCTCAGTAACGGTATCCTCTGCTTTTTTCTCTTCCTTGTGCCTCCTTGGAGCTGAGATGGTGTTTCAACATCAACGGCCCTTGGCGGTGGTGTTGGCAACTGCAGCCTCAGCAGGCTCACCTTGCCTCAGGCCCCGTGGCAATGCTCCCTCTTGGTTCCCTTGGAAACACAGTATTTTGTTACTACTTGCTGATGAGATGTGCCACCTAATATTGTGTACCAAGTTAAAACAGGAGGGGAATAATCTGTCACCAATATAATTTTAAGTAAAAGCAATGAAAAGACCATTCAGGCTTGCTGCCCGATTACTTCTTGTAACTGCTTGGCTGGGGTGCCGTGTCAGCACCAATCCAAGTTTTTCTCTCAGCCTTGAAACAGAGCTGAAACTAATAGTCACTACATGATAATGCATCCTGCAAGTGTATTATCACTACAGGATACAGAATAATAAACACTGTGACCTCAGGTTTGCCAAGATACAGAGGTGAACAGTCAGCAAAAAAAATTAGTGCCATTTTTCTTAAACTTAAAAGTGTTGATAGTTATCAGGAATTTCTTGTGACACAAGACTGCACTTCCTGGGCTTGTTCTATTTTTGTAAGTGTGTGATGTTCTTTTATGAAAGTTACTGCAGAGCTGATTTTTATAGCACTTTTTATTGCATTTGTGGAAATTGGGGAGCAGAGTTAGTGAAGCAGAATGTCAGTGCTGTTCCTGGGTATAACTAAGTAGAGAATTCCCAAATTTCGGTATTTTGATGATATAAGTTTAATAACTAAAACAATAGCAAACTTTGAGGAATCAGCATAAGACCACAGTACATAAGCAATCAAAAATGTGTTTAATGAATTTGACTGAAGAGAAGAAGAAAGTAAAACAAATCTTTTCCCTAAATGAGGCACAAGTGGCTGTTTTCAACAGCACAGCTCTCCAAGCCAGGATTCTATATGCTGATCAAGGTCCATGAAACAGGTAAAATAACTTTACAAGACCAGCTGCAGAATTTTACAGCTGTGCCAGGCTTTAGAAAGACAATTCCATGGAGTTTCTTCCTACAGACAAAAGATGTGTGCATAATCTGAGAAAACAAAGCCATAGGAACCCTGGATAACTTGTGAGGCAGCACAGCACCTGTTCTGGTTTGGAAATGGTGGATTAACAGATGCAAGTATTCTGCAACAGAAGATTCTCCATAGTCAATAATTCTTCTAAGAGCTAACAAAATTTTTGTTAAATGTATAAATGCGTGATATATTTACCCAGATTTTCAGAAAAGGACTTTTCTGCATTCCTGAAACTAATTCCTAAGGAAAAGGGCTGATTCAAAACAGTTCCTGGTAGCTTTGTACACTGAAATAAAATGTGGTGTTTGAAGGGGCAACCTTTAATCACTCAAGGGTATGTATTTATTGAGTCTGTTTGCAGAACTGAAAGGATTTATTTGCATTCTGATGAATTACTTGTGAGATCAGTTTTACAGGATCTGATCCTTAAATGTTCGTTTTGGAAGAAAATGGAAAGATAGGACCTGGGTTCTCTTAAAATTTTGAAAATAGTTCTAAAATTTTGCCAACATTTGGGATTCTCTTCCAAATGGAGGGGAATGCATAGTCAGGATATAGCTTTATGTGTTATGAATAAATTTTTTTCTTAGCAGCTTTCAAGAACAGTTCAACATTAAAAATAGAACTGTGTATGGATGGTATTTGGAAGGCGCTACTGATGATGTTCTAGACATTTATAAGAGTGTTTCAACAATATTTCTTTATTTCAATAAAATAGAAAAAAAATTTCTGTTCTTTTCCCTGCTGGAGAAAAAAAAAATCCCTAATAATTTAAAGTTATAATTTGCTTATTGTCATGATATATGAATTCTGTGACATACGAACATACTGTGTACTATTATTATTACTCCTGGTTGATAAATGAGCTCTTTTCTTCCATTTCTGACTTTAAGCATCCCTGGACTAGTATTTCTGTGGACTAAGTGTACCTGAGGTACTCTGATGTATCCGGAAGCAGATAAATACCTAAGTTTAGTACTGCAGGTGTCACTGTCAGGATAAAACCCCACTACTAAAGTAAGTCTTAAGCACTTGCCTCTATTCTCAGTGCATACGAATCACTTCTGTTTGACTCTTTTTCCAAATTGCTGTCTCTACAGGGAAACAGGGGATAGCAATAATGAGGTTAAAAGAATCAAGACTGGCTTTGTGGAAGAAATATAAATGGATTCCAAATGTGGATAGTATGGATACAAAAGTTACTCTGTGGTCAGTGTCTGTTACAGCATTAGGAAAACGAATCTGTAGCAGTCTAGGGCTTTGTTTTCCATCTTCAGTCAGTGACCTTTCCTTTACCAACCAGAGTGGCTGAATGAGACTTTCTGAGACATTCAGAAGCCTATTTATAAACAAAATCTCCCATCAACTTGTGAAGCTTAAGAGGAGCACTACACATTCATCACAGTCCTCTTCTTTCTCTGCATTCTGGCAGAGGAATTTATATTTGATGGTGTTGCATACAGCTGAGCAGTGTTTTTTCATATTCAGTCATGTCCTTGTCTTAGAAATCCAGTATCAATAAAAAACTTAAAACCAGTGGAAAACGAAAGGAAATAACTTGAAAAATCATCATATAGTAACAGGTTGTTTCTTCTGTACATTTTTTTAACTGCCAATATCATAACTGTTTCATGTTTATACATGCATGCTATCTTCAAGAAGGATGTATAATCAACCAGTTTCTTTTATCTGTGAAATATGTAGAGCCAGCTGAGCACAATGCTTGTCAGATATGTAATGTAACATAAAATATGGCTGTTATTTAAGTAGCATTTCCTTACATATCTGAAAATCATGTTAAAATGAAGGACACTGCTGAAATGTTTTGTCTGATAAAATCAGGAAGATGAAATTAAGGCAAGGATATTTGTCAATCTCTCGTTCTTAATGGAAGTCAGTTGCTGTTTCATGCTTGTGAAAAGGGAGAGGAAGAACTTGGAGGTTTTCTGGTGGATTTTGACATAGTTGGTCTCTAGTCCAACCTCCTGCAGAAAGCAAGGTCAGGCATAAGAACAGCCTGGGTTATTCAGGGCTTTATCCAGCTGGGTCTTGAAAACAGGGATAGAGCAGCACAGTCTCCCTGGGCTCTGTTCCACTGCTTGACTTTCTTCACAGGGAAAGTCTTTCCTTAAATCTTTTGTGACCTTGTCCCCCCCTTTTTTTCCCCTTCCAATTTATTCCACTCCTGTTCTCCCACCCCACTGCCTCTGTGAGGAGCCTGGTTACATCTCCATGATGTCCCTCACAGAGGCCAGAGGCTGCTGTTATGTCATTCCAAAGCCACATCTCCTCAGGCTGTAAAAAACCACCATGCATGTATTTGGTGATGTTTCAGATATCTAGAAAATGTCAGATGATCTAGAATCTGTAAACATAAAGAGGAACCTTGGTAGAGGTATATGAGAGCTTTTGATCATTTACAGAGAAATAATACAAAACTTTGCCCATTTTCTTGTTTTAGTTCCTATACTATCACTGTTGCAGAATAATGGGAGATCCCTGGCATCATAAACTGTTACAGTTTATTGTTACAGTGTAATGATAGTGATGAGTTTCAACATGTTAGGGAACAGGACTAAACAAAAAGCCTAAAAAACTGTTTTTAAAAAGGAAAATGCTAATCTACAAGTATAAATAATTTAGCTTGCCATGCATTTAAAAATAAATCATGGCTCAAGGAGGGTTGGTTGCATGTGAAACATGTACAATGATCCCTTAATCCTTTTTGTGAAGTCACATAGAAGCAGGCAAGGTTCAATAAATTAAAAAAAAAAAAACCAACATTTCAAAGTGTCAGAACTTTCCTGCATTCAGAAATATCCAAAGCCAAATTCCAAGTTAGGCTCTGCTTGTCACGTGTTTGCTTGAAGTGAACTGTCTGTGGATACTTTATTTTGCAGAAGTGATATCATAAATAAAATGGAGGAAAATTTTCCTAAATTATTGCTTCAGGTTTCAGAGGTGGGAAGGCCGGACCATCCCTAGTTGTCACTTGTAGTGTGATTTATTTATCATACTGTTGATTATTATTCCTGGACAGGTGGACTCAAAGCAACAGGTTGTCGTTTTTTGATGCAGCATGAGCTTCCTCACTAGCTCCAGTGAACCAAAACTCACTCTGTGTTCATAATTTCAAATTCTGAATGAAACAGGAGTCTTTGGTCAGCAACAGTGACTGTGTATGAGGTATTTCCAGGAAAAATCCACTCTCTCTCATCCCCTCCAATTAACTTTATAGCTTGAACAAAGTTTTCCTGTCTGGAAACTGCTGCAAACTTCTACAGTTTTCTATGTACCTGAATCAAAAGGGATGTATTGCATATGACACAGGGGATTACAGCGTATGAAAGCACTGGAAATTAATAATTTTAGGTCAGGTCTAATTGTGATAGGATCTAATCTCCTACTGAAACATTTTTAGTTTTACTAAGGTATCTTTGACATAAAAAAAGCCCCAAACTTGAAGCATTGCCAATAAGAAATGTCTAATCTTTTGCTGTGATTCTGTTACATTATTCTTCATGGAAAATCCCTTTTGCTCTTTTTCAAAAACTGGTGTTTTGCTCTCTTGTGCTGTAATGAGTCTGGGAAACAGAAGGGCCATGTGCAATGGAGGGACTGCATGTGCATCTAAGGATGTAAATGAATTCCTCCATTCCTGATTTTTCTTTCTGACTGGCGCTGGCAATTTAGGTGCCAGTTCCTGGCCTCCTGCTATTGTTTTCCCTGTGCCATAGGATAAATGAAGGAAGTCCTGGGAAATGTAAGGCTCGTTTGCAGTGGTTCTGTCCTTTCAGGTTGGAGCTTCCTATGGAGGAAAGGCTGAAGGAAGTGTGGCTTGTGCTCTCTGCAGAGTCTGAGCAATGATGGTAAAGCTGCTTAGACAGTCAGTCTGAAAGCAGGTTATGATGTGGTTCTGAGTGACTACTAGAACAGAGCAGTTTCATTTAATCAAGTTTGTAAATGCCACAAGGTTATTTCATTTCCATGTTTGATTACAAAAGCTTAAATATGTCTCTAAACCTTGCAGAAGTAGGTTCTTGTGTGCAGTTCATAATGACATATATAAAAATGTTTTACTGAATGTTGGAGACATTTTAAAGCTATCCCCAAGAAGAAAACCCAATGACTATTTACCATAATGTGACAGTACTTTTTATTTAGAAACACTGCCAGTCATTTTCTTCCCAGTCCTGAAATGCTTGTTGCAAGCAATGAGATCCTCATCTTGTGTTTTGTCAGCCTGCAATAGTTTGGGATACAGCATGCTGGGGGGTGATCATATAATTTGAAGTGTAAATTGTAAAAGAAAAATGCGTTAGCTTACCTGGGTTTCCTGCTGTTGTTGAACTAAGCAATAGAGCAGTGGCTGTCACAGTTAATTTGCATAACAGAGAAACAAGAAAATATCTATATTTTATTTCATTCTGCTCACATTAACTTTAGTGCCACAGCTTTGATTAACTTCAGTGAAAAGAGGCTGGATTCTTCATGGTCCATGACTTCTTAGCTCTCTACTTCTGAATAACTGTTTACTATCAGAAAGAGCGCATATACCAGGCAAAATTAAATGCTTCATCTTGAGGTGGTTGCTAGTGATAATGGAACTGTGCACGTTAAAAAGGACCTAATTCCTCTTTCCCAATTCTTTTATTCTCTCTCACCCAAGACTCTTGCAGTTTACAGTTTCCCCAGATGGAATTTCTCTGTCACAAGAAAATGTACTCAGCAATCCAACGTATGGTACAAACTGGTTTTACTCACAAAAGCAAGCCTTCCCTGCAGCTGAGCAGGAGGGGGTTAACACAGAGTGTGGTGTTTCCTTGGGAGCCACTGCTGAAAGTGGTAAACCTGGGAAAGAAGGTGGGGTATTGTAATGATGCCCATCTTGTTGCTTCCAGAGAAACCGAGGATGGAAAGGAGTTTTAGCACAGATGTCAGGTGTTTGCAAGATCAGGCCCTTTATTTGTATGTTCCCTTTGCCTTCAGTGTGATTCACTGGAGCTTGTAAAGATCTTGGACAGAGGTGTCAGTGAAGTCACTGACTCTGGATTAAACATTTGTTTCTAGAGCTGGTCATCATGTGCAGTCCCCCCATGAGACTGAAAAAGCTCCCAGGTTAGATGTCTGTACATTGAATTACAGTGTAAAAAGAGCTCATTATTTCTTACCTTCAATAAAGTTGTCTGTGTTACCTAAGAATAGTTAAACAGAGAAAAGGAGCGGTAGGAGCTAAGAGTAAACACTAATGTACCTTTAACATTAATAATTCACTGTATCATTCATAATTTAAAGCTCAGTGAGAATTATTTTGCTTTATCTTGTATCGCAAACCAGTTGAAAAGAAAACTAAGCCTGATTGTTCTCCAAAGACATGTACTTACATTGTTCAGCTCAGTTTATTCAGCCTTTCAATTTTAATGCTTTAATTTAAGTTGCAATGCTTAAATTGAATATAATAAATTATCATTGTATTTTTAAATAGCTGTATTTTGAAATTAGTGGCAAAAGTTAGCCAAGCTAATTCTTCTGTCACATTGGAAACAGTGCTCAACAGCCACTCCCTATCCCTGTTCTTGGTATTTACTCATGATTTTATAGATCTGTGCCATATCCCAACTCTTTCCATTTTGCAGGATGATTAAATAGTATTCGGTATGGAAAGGATAGCATATTTTTGATGATCATCTCTTTCCTTCTCTGCATGTTTCCTGTTTCTGCTCCATTAATTTTTAAGTAGGGCAACTGAAAGTGTTTGGAGCAGTCAAGCTATGGTCACATTGTAGATTCATAAAACTGCATCTTGGTTCTGTTTTGCTTTTTACTTCTCTCCTAATAATTCCTAACATTTGCTTCCTTCTTTAAGCTACCTTTTGTGAACTGAGTTGAGGTTTTCATAAAATTCTTTTCTAACACTGAGGACTTGTTTCCAAGTGTGGATAATTTTATGTGGAAAATTAGGTTGGAGCTCAGTGTTGTTCCCTCCCCCTCCATGTGCATCACTTTACATGACTGTAAAAGCTGCCTATGAGGAATATTATGCAGCTTAAAATACTTGTCTGTAATCGACATATTCTCTTGATGAATGGATACATATACAACAACATTTAACTGCTGTCCACATCTGAGAACTGTCCCCTCTCATTCTCACAGTCACCCCTTGCTCACTTCTTTCCACGAGAATTTCACTGAGGAAAATCACAAAGAATTGGGTTAATCATATTTTTGTTTTAGTACACTGAGATTCTATTGTTTAAGAATGCAGGGTTTATAATTTTACTCACAGCTGTAATTCAGCCACAGACCCCGATTTCATTATGGGATAAAATGGTCAGTGTAAGTTGCAAAGGCTTCCTACAGGATGTAATGCTGCTTTGTTGGGGAAAAAAAATCTGCAGCTTTTCTACCCTATCTTGCTTGTTTACTGTTCTCCAGAGAGGACTATATCACATCTTTCAAATGCAGAACAAGTTTTTGAACTATCCTCTCCTCTGTGTTTGGGTAGTCAGATGTAGGTCAGGCACTACAAATAAACAAGATGCCGAATCTGTGCACTGGTGCTGCAGCTCCCAAGCACTTCTTCCTTCCCTCTGTGTGGCCTGTTTGAATTCACTGCTTTTCTAGATGTGGTTTACCCAGCCTCTGAAAAACAAGTGAAGTATGAATCTCTTAAGACCTTCTCTTTTGGGAAGGCACCATTTTTTAAATGGCCATAAAATTGCCAAAGAATCTCTTCTTCTAATGTACCATGACTAATGAACTGCAATAGTTTTTCCTTATTATACCACCGCTATTATTACCTTTGAAATACAGAAACTTCAATCACTGTGATTATAGGTAGCAAGACAGCCTGAAAAACTGTTAAAATGTGTTTTTATTGTAACTTCTATGAGTGCATTTAGAAATGGTTATTTTTGTTTTCATGACTCTCTAAGGTTTTAAAATTCTGTTACATAGAAATGAAGATAAGTTGGACCAGAGTATGTTCAGATGTGACTCTGGGCTTCCAATTTACAACTTTTTCAATATCAGGATTCTGTTAGGAATAGAGGCATGAGAACAAAACCAAACTCTTATTTTTAGAAATCTGTTTAAGAACATGAACTTTATTTAAGAACATGTACATGTATGGGGTGATTTGTCATGGCCAGTACCATTTTTTTCAGTCTAGCAATCATCCACTAAACCTCACAGGAACTTTCAGTGGTAATGGTGGGAGAAAATAACGCTTGAATGAGCATTCAGTTCCTGTCCCACAAGCTTGTTGCCAACACTTGAAGTGTGGAATTAGCTGTGAGAAATCAGCTCAAATCTGACATGTGATAAAATTTAAAGGCTCTTTTGCCATACCCTAAACACTCTCTTCAACCTCTCTAATGACGCATT
Organism: Machaerirhynchus nigripectus; assembly: GCA_013397975.1. NCBI lineage: Eukaryota > Metazoa > Chordata > Aves > Passeriformes > Dicruridae > Machaerirhynchus > Machaerirhynchus nigripectus. The sequence continues at coordinate 32,787 of VZRQ01006958.1, forward strand.
TCTTCTGTGAGGGAATATGGGAGTCAAGAAGTTTTTGGTAATATATGAAGAGTGTTATTTGCAGTTACCTGAGAATTATTGACAAGAACTTGATTTTCAGTCAGTGTTGCTGGTTCACCTTCAGTCTGAAATTTAAGGCATATTTTTCTCTAAGAGTTTTAACAAATGTTTTGTTCCATATAGGATGGCAACCCTCCATGTCTGCACAGTACTACTTGATTTTAGGCAGGACAGCTTATGGGAATGCACAGCAGCCAAATGAATAGAAATTAGGTGTATAGGAGAATTTCAAAATGTTTAAAGGCAGAGTTACTTTTTCAAATGCTAAACAAGACTTCAGCTTTTAATTCTGTTTCCCAGGGTCTTCAATTGAAAGAGATGGCAGTTCTCATTAAAAATTTTCAAATCATTGAACATTAGTGTCTGAAATTAACCAAATGCAGCATTCATGGGTAGCTTCAACATTATATGCCAAGCTTTAGTTTTAAAATGCCCTTTGGAAATAAAATGATGCTCTTGCACAACATTATTTACTCTTTCAGTATTGAAATACTTTTTTTCCCATTTAGTGATAGCAAAATAGTCATTTCCTTTATTTTAAAGAGAGACTATGCTAGCTATGGTAATATTTTTTTAAAACTTCATGATTCTTAACCCAGAAAATTATTTTTGGCTTTTTTATTTTAGTGATTACAAATATCTGACATTTATATATTGAAGGTCAGTCAACAACTCTGTTCACAGTGAGCACACACATATTCTATAGCTGGAGACTTTTTCGAAAATCTTTTGAGTCATCTCTGGATAAAAAACTTGGTGTTTTCTCAAACCTACCCACATCTTTTGGAAGAGTTTGAAAGCCCACTAAAGTACTGTGCCCATATTTACCCAAAGAGAAGAGAGGATTATCCAAACTGCTGCAAAACAAAGGTATTCTTTCCTTCTTATATAATGCAAGTATAAAGTGTGAATCTTTGAAGGCTTATGTGTGGCAAAGGACAGTGATCCTATCTGTCTGTACTCTGGAATAGCCACTGTTTACACGCTGCTTTTTTATTTTCCTATGTAAGAGACACCTTCTCCTCCTTGGTGGAGGCATGGGTTGCTCTTTAAAGCCTAATCTGTTTTGGCTGGAGAAATCCCAAGAGTCCTTTGCAGGGGGAAATTGCCATTTTTTTGTCAAGCGGAAGTGCATGTGGTATAACATTCAGCTCCTGCTTTAAAGTGTCCTCTGCAGCACTGGCCGTCTTCTCAGTGATTTAATGTGAGGTTAATGTCCCATGTTGAGTTGGAGAATAGGTAGCTGTGGTGTTTATGTGATTCTCAGTTTTCTTGTATTTCTTTCACCTTTTTATTTAGTTTTTGTCATTAGCTATGGCACTCACCTTTAATCAATGGCCATCTGCTAGTCACTGGAGCAGATTGTGTTTAGATGTTGTCTGCATGTTTGAAGTGCATTTTTGATGCTCTCTGGTGGTTAAGTTGCTTCTCAGTGATCCCAGGAACAAATCTGTGACTAGAGTACTCTGGAGTCCCGGTACTGTTGCTGTTCTTCACAAGTATGCAAAGGATTGGAGTGAGAAGATGGAGAGATAAACCACTCATTCCCCCAAATGCTTGCCCCTTGCCCGTGCCTTGATCAGGCTGTGCTGAGGCAGGCTGCTGTGCATCTCAGCAGCCTAATCTTTGGCCAGTGAAACTGGTGGGCTGGAGAAGCTGCCAGAGAATTTGAACAGTAACAAATGACAGCTGCAGCTGCACAGCCTGTAAATGAGATGCCTACCAGTTCCCAGCCTGCTGTAGGTTCTTAAACAGGGCAAATTACAAATTATGGGATCTTTTTATTTCATTTTCTTGTTTGAATAGATCTGCATTGACACCACAGATGCAGGGATAGTCTGGCTGGCTTCGATATTACAGAGTGAGGTTAATGGTGACAGAAGTCGGTAAAGAATGGTCTGAAGATTTTCCTGGCACCCAAGAAGGATTTCCACTCCCTACTGTAATCCTTGCCACCAGGATTATGCTGCTGGTACCTGAGTTTCCCATTTTAATGCTAGAATGGGCATCTGCGAATGGACAGCACTTCCTTTTCTGGTTGTGTGCACACATGCCAGTCTCTTGAGAGGCTGAACCATTTCCTGCTACATTTCATTGCTTCTGACCTTATTTTTGTTGCCTAAAAGTAGAGGTTGTTGTGTGCTTTGAAATGTATCTCAAAAGTCCATGTGCAAACAGGCACTAAAACATCAGGGTAACATGTTCAGTTGATGGAATTATTCTCTGTGAGAAGGTTACAGGAGTGCTCTGAGATACTTGCTGGTAGAAATATAAGGGTTTGGTAAAAAGATGTGTATGTCTTGAAATTACTGCTTAGATACAGCCTCTTGCCCGGTTATAATTTCATTACCAGAAATGCTCATACCTATTTCTCCCTGCTCAGAAGTGGCTTCATAGTTTGGGATGTCCTTCACCCATCAAATTGAGCTTGGTGAGACTAGGCTTCGAAATGAAGTGCCAAACTCAGGTTTTTGAAAAGAACCCAGAATGTGTAGAGTGAGGTTTTTTCTGGAGCTGCCAGAAGGGATAAGATTGTTTGGTCAGAGTTGTTATATGGTAGATTTATTTTATTTGGCATAATCATGAGGGGTTTAGGGTGATAATTTTTTATTGTTATATTAGGGCACCTAGAAGCTGAGATGATCTTCTGTGATGTTTAGATGAAAATAAATAGCTAAATAAAATATGTTGGGCTATGTTATTTGGAAATTCATAAATTAACATTAATTGGAAAGTGTAGGAATAGTTGTTTTGTTACTTAGAGTGTTATTTTATTGCTTTTGAAAATTATGAGTTGTGTATCCACCATAAATTTCCTTGGAGAAATGCTAAATTATTATTATTGTTGTTGTGCAGCAGAAGTATTAAAGTTTCTTTTCTTCTACTATTTTATAAGCATGCAAGAACCTCCCACACTTAGCCAACTGTGCTGCTTAGGTAAACGAAAGACTGACATATACAACATCAAACTCTGAAGCAAGACAAAAGAAAATTTGCTAGCAATCTTGCCTTGACATGGTTTACCTGCCACACAAAAATCCTTTCTAAGTTTCATCCCACACAAAGATTTACTTTTCTAGTTAGGATTCTGTACATGTTGTAAATAGACCATTCAGTAACTGTGCACGAGGATTTCAGCTTTATGTAGGTGTCAAACAGGTTTGTCATGGATTTTGTTTTTAACTCTGGAAGCATTTTGCTGCTCTATGCTTCCCATGAAAGCAACTCTCTCTTCTGGGCTGGCACTCCCCTGTTGATTAGTCAGTTATAGTTCTAGGTGGGACAGAGGGGTTGCTGACATGAAAAAAGAGTGAACCACAACCCAAAATAGTCTGGTGCACTCACATACAGAAAAGACTTGGATTGGATTCCCTGCTCTCATCAATAATTACTCTTCACATGTTTCATTTCCAGTAGGAGAGATTGTGGAAGGCTACCCTCGAATTGCTAGCCCTGTGCCTGGGAACCAACTGGAGTACAAGAAGCAGAGCAAACTGGAGCCAGAGGCCCGGGTTGGTAACGTGGGAGCAGTTTATTCCTGCTCTCTGTGCCCAAACATTTGAACCTGAGAAAGTTTTGCAAGTGTCATTAAACTTGAATAAAAATATTCTAGCAAAGCTTTTTAGTTGAATGATAGGTTTCTAAGAGCAGCATCATTTAATCCTCACTAACCTGTAGCCTTACACACTGCCAAGGTGTTAAACATGGCGTGGTGCTGCACGATTTAACACCAAATCACTTCCTGGTGACATGCAGGGGTTTTCAGCCCCCTTTGTTTAATGTTAGGTGTAGGCAAATTCACCTGCTCAACTTTCAAACCTCTCAAAGCTGCCAGGACCAGGTCCTAACAGCAGAAATATAGGATCAGTGCCTTTTATGACAGTTATGTTTAAACCTGTAATGAAGGACTCTGTTGAAAAGAGATAGAGATTTTCACAGAATACTCTGGAAACATTTGTTTTTTCTTTTGACTCCCGTGGATTAGAATAAAGATGTTAAATTAATATTCTTCCATACTCTTCAACTATTTATGTTGCATGCAGATTTAAACTCTGGCTGCTCAAACCTCAGAACTTCTTCTTTGTGAAAGATTCCGCATCTTTTGTTTTGGGGGTAGACATCAGAACAAGCAACAATTGATTTTTAAACAGCTGAGGAAAATTTTGAAAAAATTTTGGAAAAAATACCAATGAATTTTTAATTAAAATATTCAATTGCAGTAAATTTTGGTTTAATAAGAAAAGAAATACAAGGATGGGTATAAAATAATAGAAAATTTAAAGAATAAAAATAGAAATAATGGAAAATTATTTCTTTTTTAGAAATTATTTTTCAGATGGAATTTACAAATTTTTCAAGTTGCAAAAAAAAAGGTTTGTAGGATTAGTTTTGTAATTAATATGGACTTACAGCTGCTTTGGATTTTTCACTATGTATTTTGTAATGGGAAAACTGGACCAACAAAAGCTAAAACTAGCAACTTGGCTGGCAGCAAAAATGATTCAAATTTTCTGAAGTCTCTGAACTTTTCTGTTTTCCAACATACTATTTATTTATGAATATTTATACAGATCCTGTCTAAATTTTAGACCATTGCATACATAACACAGAAATTATTTCTGTAACCTCCCAGTTGTTGTTAGGAAAGTAAACTGATAAGCACACACATGAACCCTGCTCAGCACAGGAACTTGGCTTTGAAATAAAGGGGAAAAGTATTCACCCTCTGTTTTGTTCATTTCTTATAAATGTGTGTCAGGTTGATACATGGGATCTCACAGAAATTTAGAGTTCTGAGACTTTTCTTACATGAGGACTGTACTGAAATATTTTGGTTATTTACACTTAGGAAGCTATCTTCACAGTTCAGAACTTATTTTTACCTAAATTGTTGTTCAAAGTTAACTGTTTTGTTTCATGGAAGCCTTGAGAGGTGGTAACCCATTGCTCAGTGTACTTGGTGTGTGTGAATAGCAGCACCTGCTCTGGAAAAGACTATATATAACCTGCAATTTCACATTGCCATTTGTGGAAAGATGTTGAATATTCCTGTCTGTCTTTTTACTTGACTCACAGCCAGTCCTGATCAAATGAAAAAGCACTTGACAATACTTTTGCTGGTTATACTTCTGCTTTTGCTCATTGGAAATACTTAACTCAGTGCCAGCTTTAGAGTCCTGACTTTATTGAAAAGCTCTTGCTCAAAGCACCTGTTAGAAGTTTGTTGGGAGAGGACTATTCATTTTTTATAATTTTTCACAAAATCTTTGGTCTTTATGACTCAGCAGCCAGGCTCCAGCTGAATACTGGAATAATCCAGTACACAGTTGAAAAGTGCTGGCTAAAAGGAGTCAAGAAAGTTGTGTCAAGTATTCTGAGATGAAAGAAAACTAGGAGCAGCACCCAAAGGACTTGGCTACTCCAAACTTACCACAAAATAGTCATGATGGCAATATCCACCAGCTTTATTTATTTAAAAGCAGGACACAGCTTATGCATCATTTCACCAGTTGTCTGTCTTGCCCAGTGTCCTGTTTCTGGCAGTAGGCAGAGTGAATGACTAGGAGAAGAGTACCCAAGAGAGCAAACATACTGTGATGTCTCCCTAAATATTTTCTCAGCCTCCAACACTTTTCAGTGAAAGAATCTTCTGAGCAAGAAGGTAGTGACATTGTACTCAACAGCTCTAGAAACCTTCTCTTTCATGAGCTTGTCCCAATTTCCCTTGAGCCCAGATCCATTTTCAGCATCTTTATCTTCTGCAGTAAGGCTTGCAAAATCAAATCCCATATGAACGTTGTGTTTGCCTTTTCCTGCTGATTTTTGTCTGAAGTTCCTCAACTTTTTTTTTTGATGGACAATTGAAATTTCCTCTACACCATTAATGATCTTGCAGACTTCCTTCTCAGTTTTCTCTGTCCCTTCCTCTCTGACAGGTTTAGCAGCTGTTCTGAACTTTGCCCATTGCTGTCATACTTTCCTGAGCTGCTTCTAGATCTTCTATATAATTTCTGAAATGGTATTGGAGTGAGAGGAGAATTGCACACAATATTATATAATTATATGTCATGTAATTTTTCATTTTAACTTCCAGACCCAATTTCTGAGCGGGCACGTTTAACTCTGCAGTCGTCATTCTAGACATGATCTTTGGCCTGTTTTCCTGCGTACGTCTTGCTTCGTTTTTCTGCATTTCTTCCCTTGCCATTTGAATGTGGCCTAAACGTAGCTCTTCAGTCAGCCTTCATTTTCACTGCAAACTTAAAGACAAGTAAATAAGGTGTTTTCTTCTTTTTAATTTTCGAGGCTGACTAAAAGACCCTGTGTACCAGAGTGTAGCACATCCATAAGACTAAATTAGAAGTTAATAACCCTGGATTTCCATGCTTTTAGTGGTTTGTCAAATGTAGTCTTACATCTATACAACACTTAGGCTGGACCTACTCTACAGTTTATTTCTCATATGTGTCAGATAAGCTTTTCCTGAATGGATTTATTTATGACCAACTAGAAGTGCATTTCTTTAAGTGTATCCTAAATGTGAATGACCATGGAATAGAGCATCACTTTTTTATTTATTTCAATTTTTTAATTCTTGTGTACCTTGTGTTGGTTAGGTTTTGGGGAGATTTCTGCATTCTGTTATGCTGTCACCCTCTAGCTTCTTTCTTCCCTGAGTTAAGAAAGTAGGAAACTTGTGTTGTTTCTAGGCAAGTGGGATTCTGTGACTTGATTCTGCTATAGAGATTTAAAGACATGTTCTTCAGCTCTGAGCATGTTTAAAGAAAAATCAAAATGCTAGTGTTTTATTAATGACATCCTCCTACGTTGCCTGGGTAGGCTGGTCTTTTAAAGCATTAGATTAGCACTCGGCAGCTTATTTTTTGGAAAATGAACTCACTTCAAGTCTCTCAGAAACAGTCATTTGTCAATGATTTGGATTTAATTTCTGACTATTTGCATATTAGCTTTTCTGACTCAAGTGAAAGTAGGAAGCACTGCTTGTCATACCTAAAAGCCTCATCTCAGCAAAAATCTCCCACTGGAATTCTAGAACAAAGGATTTCTAAAAAAGACAGCTTTGCCCTGGGGTGACTGAGTGCTTATCTGCTGCTAACCCCCCCAAATTATAAATCAACAGAAGATTCTATAATAGACACTTCTATACTTTAGATCTAATGTAGCACTATTCCTGGCATTTCCATTGGAGATTTTCAGGCTTTATTTCCATTTTCTAATTAGAGTGATTGAAGACTAAACCTTTTTAGTCCTCACACTGTCCAAGTGGTCGTGTGAAAATCTTACTCTGAACATGCTGGTACAGGTACAGGGCCTGCATACCTGAGCTTCTTGTGGAGTCACCTGCAAACATCTGGAGACAGGGTCTTGAATATGTCTATACACTAAAGATTTTTTTTACTTCATTCAGCACTGGAGGCACTGAATTTACAGCTTTGTAACACTGTGTAATGCTGCAAATTTGGGGTATGATTTGAGTAAGGTTGAGTAAGAGCATCGAAATAAGGATTACAACTCTTAGAGATGCAAAACAGAAACAAAATGTCATTGGTGATATTCCTCTTGCACTTTGTTAGCTAAGGTCTCATTTTTCCTGAAAGCACACCCTTTCTTCAAGGAAACGTCTTTTGTCTTGTGGGGTAAGAGTTAGTGATTGCTGTTAGAGCCCAGATAAAATCTGCTATTTAACATGCTCTGTGAAGTAGACAAATCTTAGCCCTACCTTGATACAATGATTACCGTTCCAGAAAGGCCCTTGAATGGATGCAGATGGCAGAAGTCAGTCCAGTCTCTCAGAGTTTGGGGATTTTTGTGGTTTTGGTTTCTTTTGGCCAAGGTAAAAGTCAGACAAGCAATATCTAAATCCTTTCTGTGTGAATTGCTGTGATCTTGATTAAAATCTCAGCTTCAGAAAGGGAAGTCAGTAGGGAATACTTACGTTTCAAAATAGTTCTGCTTCAGCTGTTTCCCAGGTCGGTTAGAGAATGGTCACTACCTTGTCACCTGGCCCCTTTTGCTTCCTGAAGTGCTTACAGTCTAGAACGTTTCACCACAAAGGACCAATTCGTAAATGAAGTAGTGCCCACACTTGAATTTAGAACTCTTCTTAGCAAGGTTTTGGCTGCAGTGGGTGCATCAGCTCTGATGAGTTCCGGTTATATTAGAGCAGAGAAGGTGAACTTGAAGGTCAGCCACGCCTTTGCTTCCAGAAGAGATCCAGTTACATCTGTTGTACATGTTGCCTCTAGTGCTTCCTTTGTGTGGTACTGTCCTGACTTTCCCCATGGAATTTCAGCATCTAGACAGCTGTCCAGGCTCCCTGTGTGCTCAGGGGTAACTCACTGCATCTGTCTTAGGCAGCTGTGTCCACTGACTGGGCATGACCAGCTGAACTTTTAGTTCATTAAATTAGATTTGCAGTCATCAACCTGACTTTTGGTACTTGTTCTGATGGAAGCAAATGAAGAGAACTAGAACTATTTCTTCATTCAGCAGCAGTGTGTGACAGTGACTGCTGGTGTAACCTAACAACTATGGGTCAAAGCCTGTGGGGTCATGGGCATGCTTTTGTTATTTTTATTTTTTTCCTTCACTGATATAAATTACCCAGTGGAGAAGTTAGGGCTGTTCATTTCTTCAGGCCCAAGGTTGGTTTTTTGGCCAGTTTGCTTTGCATCTGTCTGTGTGATTATAAACACTCTGTCATTATTAGACAATCAAAAATCGGGTTCCTACAAATATGAGTTTATAAATGATCTAATTTATAGATTATACTAATAAGCCCATCTTCTTTATGGGGTTTAACATTTGCTTTGAAAATGTAGAATGGAGTCTCTCCTGAAACAATTTGCTTTACAATTATGATTTGGGAATGCTTGCACTTCTATTTAGAGAATACTCTTGACTTGAAAGCTGAAACACAGAGGCTGACAAGTGCTGGCCAAGAAAGGGAAATTAGGCAAAAGATGCCTAGAGATCCAATTGCTTCGTTGTAGGTTAACAATTTTTAAACTTCTGACAAAGTGTTAAGTTATATTCAGCAATATTTCTTTTTTACTTTGAGGTTTTGGTAGGCATTGCTCCTGTGAGGAGATATTTGTATTGGTCTCCTCCATTTATCCTATTCTGTTTCATCATCCCCAACAGCTTACAATGTATGCATTTATTTCACTTTTTCTTACTGGAGCTGACATGAATATTAGCTTAATCCAGCAATTTGTAAGATTTTAATTGATTAAGAAATCCACTTAATCAATCACTTTGTATGTATATCACAATATCAAGCCTGTAAAAGGAAAGTATAAACTTCTAGAATCTGCCTGATTCAAATCAATTTTAACACTGAGAAGAAAGTCAGTTTTTCTTCTCTGGAAACAATCTCACAACATTTGGAACACTTCTACTTGAAAATAAAAATCTAAAAGAGGATCATCTTAAAATCCCATGCTAATGTATGGATTTCCCTATGTATGAAATCAGTTTAGTTTGGCCTAAGGTGATTTTATGGTAGTAGTATAATCAGATGTAGCATTCTGATTTAGGTTGGAATTATATAACTTTTATCGTAGCAGTAGCTGCCTCAGTGGTCACATTGCAGTTTTTTACTGATACTGTAGTGATATAAAACACCACCATTTTAAACATTGCAGGTTTCAGGTTGGACATTATTTCTTAACATTAAACTAGGTTGGTGAACCTCATTAAATGAAATTTCTTGGCAATCAAATTGTCAGAGCGACAATTTGTTCCACAATGTCAGAACAACTGAAGAGGCATTTGGACAATGGAATGGATTAAAATCTTGGAATCAGTTTGCTACATTAATTTGTGGAGAACACCCAAGCTAGAGTTGGTGATGCTATAATTTAATGCAATGTTATGGAGAGTGATGTTACTGTACAGAATCTAACGAGGTTTTCTGTGCTGCTTTAGAGAAAAATGCTACTTATGTTCATTAATGGTATTTTTATGATCAAATATCATGTGACTAGGAAGACGTATCATAGGTGTGTCAATAACTCTGGAAGAAAAAGCCCTAAGGATAGGCACTAATGATGGACAGGGAACACTGGAAGAAGAGACTGGTGTGCCTCTTTATCCAGGGCTGGTTTCAGTATGAATAGAAAGTGTGCTTTGGACAGACTGTTCAGGCTCCATGACATTGCTTGGTGAGTAGCTGCTCTTCACAGATCCCAAATTCTGCTGCTTTTGGCACAGGCTCAAGGAAGGTGTCAGATGGAGCAGCAGAGCTGGATAAAGCAGTGACAAGAAACACAGGACTCAATAATTACCTGGGGAAGTGACTCCAGCATTCTTTTTGAACCAAGAAGAGTCGAAAGTTTGTGTGTGACACTGTCAGGAGAACAGGGCTTAGACCAAAAAGCTCTTCCATAAAAATGAAATGATAGAATATTTCTTTTCCTATTTATGAAATTTTTGAAAGTAAATTATCCTGTTACAAAGTAGACCAATTTTTAAAAACAAAAATTAGTGTGATAAAAGACCTCCTTAAAAAAAATTTTAATTGCTAAGTAAAATATTTGCCTTTGTAGTTTATGATGTTTCTATTCCTTGTCCAGACCATTGGCTTCCTTGTACTGAAAGATGCTAATTTCTGCAGCTTTTTAGAGCATTTCTAAAGCAAATTAATTATCTTGCTTCTAAATGTCAAAGTTTTCTTGCACTTTCAGCATCTAGATAACTTACTGACATTACAGCCCTGAGAGAGAATTAAGCCTATGGGAAGACAATTGATAAAACAAAGGATATTTAAAAGAGCAAACTATGCTTTCTCTAGGGGAAAAAGAAAGTATTGGAGAAAAGGCCAGTGCATAAATTTAGTCAGTGCTTCCTTGCATTTATGCTACATACTCAATTATGTAGCTAGATAATGTCTATCATATGTTACAAAAAGAAATTTCCTCAGAAGTTTGTGTACCATCTGTTTGTTTTAGGAATCACCTGCATTTCTTTTCATGAGAATATTTGAATTTTGATTATAAAAGTAAATATTTTATTGGAAATGAAGAAGGCAAGGAAAAATTGCCAAGTGTTCCTTTGAAGCTGAGTTATTTCAGTTGACTGAAGGTTGTTTTACCTTATTGTGGAAGTTTCCTGTTTTGGAAGACAGGTTTTAAGGGTTTCATTTTTTAAAAATAAAATTTAGAATTTAGTGGTGAATGTGTTATCAGATATCTGGAAAGTAGCTGACTTTTTGAGTGAATGTGGTGCTTTTGGAAGAAAAATAGAACAAATATATCATGAATAGTGTCAGACTTCCCTGTATCTTGCCTATGTCCCTGATAAAATCTCACATTCTTTTTTAGGAAGAATGATTTCTACCAGGCAGTAAAGGTTTTTCAGTCTTTGCCTCTGCAGTTCAATCTCCCCAGGTGATGTTAGGTGGGGTGCTAAATTCTATGAGATAAACTCTTGTCCATGGAGAGCGATACTTAAAGCTACTGCTTTGTTTCGGAGGTATGAAGAGTCACCAGATTATCACTTTAGTAATATCTGGCTTAAAGACGGTCCCAATTAATTTAATACATGAATAAAAGCTTAACACAAAATGTGGGATTTTGTATGTTATTGATCTCATATCCCGAGACACAATTGACTGTATTCCATAAGTGGATGCATTATTTTGAAAAATACTATACAATTGCAAACCAAGTTTCAAATAAATAAATATTTAACTGATGTTGCATTTTAGGGAAACAGTAAGTGGCAGCAGTATCTTCATGACACATATTTGACATGTGATAGTGATAAACACACACATACCTCTGCAATTGCTATCCAGCAGAGAATAATTTGATTAAAGAATAATTTATCAGGTGTTAGAAAAGGAGGTTGGGAATCATTCATGCCAAACTCATTGGTCCCCCATTGTTTTCTGGTCTCAGACACAGCCATTCACAAGCTGTCCTGTTTAGGCCTTTGGGTTGCAATGGTTGTGGTGTAGTTTCACACGTGAGCTCCAGCAAATGTGTTTCATACCCAAGAATGCCTGGGAGGCACTCGAGACAGGGGAAAGGGTTTTACCTCTGAAGTGATTTCTGAGGCCCTCTCTTGGGCCTTTCCTTAGGCAGACAGGGCTTGCTGATGGCTGAAATCCATTCTGCTACCTTGCAGTGGCCAGTGGAGAGACAGAGAGCTCCCTTCCCTGCTGTGGAGTTGTTTCATTTTATCCTATGTGTCTTTTATCAGTGCTTTTAACCATGTTGTCTGATTTGAGCTGTTTATTTGTGTTTCATTATACACTCAAATAAAGAGTTCTTTAAAGAAGCTGGATAAGGGGACATAAAAAATTGAGGGATTGACCAGCCTCTATCTGTCCTTTTCTAATCTCTGCTTACACCAGAAGGATAAGGTGGTGAACTTGGCTCTTTGGCAGTAAATTGAAACAAAATTCTATTACCTGTAGTTTTTGTTGTCACATTAGCATTTAGCTCTCATGTGGTGTAGGTCATTATCCAAAAGGGTGCGGTGTAAGAGGTCCTTAGCTGAGTGGTCTTACCTTAGTGCACCTTTAGAAAAGTCCTGGTAAGAGGGAGCTGAATACGAGTGTTGTTATCTGACTCCCTGAAATTCTGCAGCAGGTAACAATTTCCTGGACTCAACTTGTGTTTTTTGGAGTGAGGAGAGAAAAGGATGTTCATGACTCAGGAGAATAAGGAAGAGCCAGGGAACAAATTTGTACAGCAGAACTCATATCTGCAGGTGTTTAAATTTACAGTCCTGATTTAAGGTTTCTTCATGGGTGTTTTAAGGTTTAAAGGGTGCTAATAATAGGATAAAGTATGTATAAATGTAGGTTGTCATCTGTCAAATGTCTCTCTTTCAAGCTTCTTCATCTTTCAGTATTAATAAGTTATCACAGTAGCTGACCAAATATCTTTTGATTTCTGGCTATTTTTGAACAATATTAAGGCATCTGGGAAAGAAGTAGAGGCTAAAAAAAGCCTTATTACCAGAAAAAGCAGTCTGTATTTAAAAAAAAAATTTTAAGTGAATTCTCTGTTTGGGGCAAGTGAGATTGAGCACATCTTCACCACTTCCACATTAACACATGTATTTTGAAGAGAAGTTGTGTATTTTGCAAGTGAACAAGTTTGAACACCATCTTCAGTACAGGCTTTGCAGTGTTTTGTAATCCATCCTTTTCACACAGAACAGAACTAGCTATAATTCCTTGGCTGTGCCTCTCTAAAGCGTTTCTAAAGGTGATACTTTACATAGGTTCACTAAGCCCAGGGATGCCTATTTAGAAACCAAGAACATCCCAAGAACCACCCTGCCCTTCCCTACACGTGGTGTTCAGTAGGGAAGCACCTACAGCATCAATTTTGGCTCTTGGCAGCCTCTGTTGTGCTTAATGGAAATTTTAATGTTTGCTGATGGTCCAACAGTGTAAAAAGCTGCAGAAGAGCCTCATGGTGTCTTAGTGCAAGGCTCAGCTCCAAGCTGAGAGGCTTAAATAAATCTGTAGTAAAGTTAGGGGGAGCACAGTAATTCTGTCCCCAGTGTATCCTGAAGGCATGGCTGGGCTTTTATTTCTCAGAGGACAGGGAGGTGATCACTGGCATATTTGCCCTGCAGCCTTGTGCTCCATGCAGGGATAGGCTGACTTATGCTGCTTTCTGTGGCCTTGAGCCCCAGGAAGGTGATAGGGAGGCCAACTCTGCTCAGGCCTTGCTGCATAAGGAGGAGCTGATGCAGCAAAGCAGGGAGATGATCCCAGATCTAGACAACTGAAGCAGTCAGGATGCTTGTTTGCCCCAGGCAAAACTGAGTCTATTAAGAGCTGTGGTGCATCCAGAAATAAGTACCTAATCTTTCACATTTCATTCCTCTGAGCATCACTGCAATCTGAGCATCATCTTTCTCTTAATGCAGTATATCTTTGGCGAGAGTTTTATTTCAGTGAAGCAGTAAATAAGACAAGGTACCTGCTGGGGGTCTGCTTTTTCAGGAGTGAAAAGTCTGTTCACGTTTCAAACAAGGACTATCCTTGTACCTTCATGGGGAATAACCTGCATGTGGATTTAGGGAGGGACTAAATCTGCAGCAGAAATGTTAGAATTTTCCTAATAAGTAATGCTCCTAGGGAAAAGAGAGCATCCACATACGAGAACTCAAACACCTTTTTAAGAATTCCATTGTTTCAAAACTACTGAATATTGTCCTGAAAGCCCTAAAAACTTTGCTGCGTGTTGGTGCAGATGCAGGTCTGTTCTAGACTGGTTGATATGAGTTCTGATGGGTTTTTTTATCTTACTGTGTTTTGAATGAGCTACTGGGAGCCAGTTTAAAGCAGGGTGCAGATTTCATTGAATCCAATAGAAAATCTCTACCTATTTTAGGAAGGGATGTGGCAGCATGTATTCAATTATTTAGACTTAAAGCATCTAATTAGTGAAGTTAAGTCTTTAGAAATCTTGATTTTACAACTGTCAACAATCATTCTGCTTGTATCTTGACTATTTAAACTTCTCTCATCTACTTCTATTTTATATTGTATTTTTAACTGTGCTGCAGTTCAATGAGTGCTGTGAGCCCATAGAGCTCTAATTGCCTGACTTCTGCAGATACCATATCAGCACATCAGTGTTAATGCAGCAGAAAGCAAGTACCCTTGTGTCTCTACAAAGCCAGTTTAAGATATTTCTACAATATACTTTTGAATTGCTTTTTCTTCGTCTTATTTTAGATAACACTTTGACTGAAATAAAACTGCCTGTGGGGCATTGTAGATTGATCAAAAAAGGGCTGTATCGTTCTATTAGCTTTAATTCTTGGTGCTGCAATAAATAATTTTCTGCCTACTTCATTTACATTTTCCAAGTTCCTAATTTAGTTCCAGCATAGGATTGTCACAAATGGAGGAGTCAGAGATGTGAGGTGAAGTTTGGAGGAGCAACATTTATTGAAGAGGCACATATAGCAGAAAGGATTTTGGCTGAAATATGGAAGTAGAAGCTTTTTAAGAATGAAGCAAAGGATTTCAATTTCCTTCCAGTCTGTATGAATCAACAGAAATGTAAAATGAGGGCTGCAGAGTGGGGTGGAGGGAAGATTACAAGAGACACAGTGTGTCAGGTGTGTGTTTATCAGCAAGAATTTGACCTGAAATACTCAGATGAAAATGACTGTGTATCTTCACACAAATGCTAATCTTCATCCTATGCCCTTGGAAGAACTCACAGGAAAGATTTCTTTAAGGGACTTACTGCTCTTCATATAGCTTTGCTTCTGAAATGGGGTATAAAATTTTTCTTTGGTTGTAATTATACAAGGCAGTTAACTGCTTTTCCTCTGCAAAACAGAACAAAGATGTTCTTTAAATAGGTACATTTATTGAAGAACTAATATATTAAGCAAGCTGAAGATTTACCTTTTTCTTCTTCCCTTTAATACAAATGTATAACTTTGCAATCCTATAATTATGGCTTCTCTTTTTTGGCATACAAATTGTTGGCAAATGGTTTTTCATTTGTTCTTCTGTGCTGAAATGTAGAACCTGGGAAATTGTCTTCTTCCTATGTATATTCAGCATGATTTGATTTCTGTGCATTTTAACTCCTCTTCTAGCTTCTTATCTCTGCAAAAGTATGAACTACCGGAATTTTTTCTCTAAAAAATGGATGGAAGGGAAGATTTGTTAAATTTGGCCTGTTAATTTTTAGCAACACATTTTTTTAAGATTTTTTTTTTTAATAGTCCAGAGTTGTTCCTGGGAAGATGTTTTCTGGATGTAGGTGTCTAGCTTGTAATCACAGAAACGTCAAGGTTGGAAGAGACCTTCAAGATCATCCAGTCCACTGTGAACCCAGCACCCCAATAATCACCCCTGAGCCATATCCCCAACTGTCACGTGCAGACACCTTTTGAACACTTCCAGAGACAGAGTGACTCCGCCACTCCCTGGCACACTTATTCCCATGACTGACCACTCTTTCAGCCAGTGAGAAACTTTTTTCTAATATCTATTGTGAACTCCTCCCTGGTGAAGGGGTTATGCACAAAGTAGCTTCGTATGAATCTGGGTCAATTAACAAATAGTTGACTAGCTGGACTTGCAAATTGCTGCCAAAATCTTTGACCTAGAATTCAGGAAACCCCACAGCAAAAGAAACCAGATGAGAAGCAAATATTTCTTTCTATGAAGCCTTCAAAAACATTCATTAGATGCCATATGGCATAGTCTGCAGATGAAATGTTAGAAATAGGCATGAAGTTTGTGGAATCTGCTTGGCAAACAGATTCAAAGGTTTGCTGTTCATCAGCAAGAAGCCACAGGTCTGTCTTGTTCAGAGAAAGAAATATTTCAGTGGTGTTGGGAGGTGGAGGGTACTATTTCATATCAGAGTTGCAGTAGTATGCAGCTACTGGGTGTCAAATTTCTGCTAAAATTCTTAAGTTTTCATGAGAATGAGGAACACAGCAGACGCTCCCAAATTCAAGACAAGGCAAGTCTTCTGAATGTGAGCAGACAAGGACTAATTTTAGCCATGGAAAGACAAATATGCAGAAAGCAATTGTATCAATTATTATGAGATTCTTATGCTAGAAAGACCTTTGTCCTCTTGTATAAATAGAAAAGAATTCGTAAGTTATAATATAGTTTGGCAATTTATAGCTAGCAGGCCATAACTTCAGAAGTGTCTGCTGTCTTTGTGTGATGGCTCATTGCCTTTGGCTCTGAAATGTGAGATCCCAGAGGTCTGAATTTTTTTAAGTATGTGAAACAAGCAAAATGAAGTTCCTGGTAGCTTTATTTCTTAGTTTTTCTGGAAAATAGAAATTTATCTCTAATGTTAAAATGTCCTGAAGTGGACATAGTTCACTTATTCTACCATTCACTACAAATGTAATAGTTAAATTAGGTATTTCCAGTGTGCAAACTACTGTAGAGCTGAAAAATGCAGAATCCATTTTAGAAAATGATGAGAAATGTTTATTTTGCTGCATGTCATAGGTCAGTTTAGATAGTTTTAGTTCTTGGTTGAGACATATCGATTTTCATGCTTCCCCTAATAGCTAGAATGACATATACAGGATACCAGGAGTGTGAATAGCAGCTGAGGTTCATATATCACAGTCCCAATGCCAAGAAAGACCTTTTTAACCCTCAGAAATAATGGAAACAGGTTGTAGCAAAGGCCAATATTCAAATACCAACTTAATTGAGAAACACAAAAAAAGATTGCTTTTTCTCTAATTTTTAATATTTCTTCATTGAAGATATGCCTGAGTGCAGTTGCTTTGATAGCTTGAGTGGCTTAGATCTATTACAATTCCATTGCCTGTAAATCATGAATTAGGCCAAATAATACTATTTTTTGCTCTCCCACACCTCTGAGCCTAGCAAACAGACCAGCTTACACATCTTGTATTTAAGGGTATCTTCTGCAGCTGATCACACAGATAGATGTGCCAGGCTGTTTGTCCAGTGAGTCCAATGAGATAAAGCCCTTCTTGCCTTCTAACTCAACTTATTTCAACAACTTATTTCAGAAAAATCTCCAGACTTTGTACAAGAGGAAGAGCACAAGGTTAGGATATTTTACATGGGCTCTCTGACACAACTGAGAAGATTAAGGATTTAATTTATTTTTTGGACTAGTGTGGGTAAGAGGAACCACTGGTTTTCAGCTGCTTCCTTTGTGAACATGTATACTTTGACTTTTTAAAAAAATTCATGAAAAGGGCCAGTATTTAAGGGCAAATGTAAAATTTGTCAATAGATCCTTTGAAATAGTAACTGTACTCTGTTATTTAATTTCCCCATTTAGTGTGTGTGTATGCATTTATATGTATGTATCAAAATACACAGACACATACATACGATTTATTGCAATACTACTCTTTCAAACTCATGCTGATTATCTTTCATTTATCCATTTGCTTTTATGCATCTTGTTATTCAACATTGTAACTCCAAGATGTCTGAGAACAAAACAGGCAGTGGGGAGCAGCCAGCTCACTGCATCTCACAGAATGAGAACTGTTCTCCTCGTGGAGAAATGAAGACAGGAAAAATCCCCTTGTTTCCAAGAGAGTACAGCAGTTTCAAAGGACAGACAGAGAAATGAAGAGGCTGTTTGCAGCGATTAGGAGGAACAGACAGTGGCTTTTTTCTGGAACTCACAGCCTGCACTGGTGTAGAAGAGCAGCAGGAAGGTGCCGTGTGGGTGCTGTGATTTACAGGAACAAAGCAGTTGTCCGTAGTGAAACAACAACAGAGATCTGCGAGCCTGGTGCCCGTTCTCTCCATTTCCATTTTGTCTGTAGTTGTTAATAGTCCTTGGACTGTGTAGTCAGTCATTCAATTTCCTTTTAATTTTTTAGAAGGCAAGAGTTTTCTGAACATGGTAGACATGTGCAAGTGTCCTTTAGGGTCAGGACTGGGCACAGGGGTAGTAAAGTTAACACTAAAGGCTGGCTGCTGGCAGCATTTCCATTAGGCCCCAGTTCCTTTCTGCTTCTGTATGTGCAGTCTTGCCCTGAAGTGCTGGGGTTACTTTAAGTCAGGTCATGTTTAGGAAGACAAAGAGGTGCAGGGTTTGGCTGCCCAGAAACATCTGAAAGTTTCAGAGAAGGATGCCAAAGGTCAACATGGTTTGACATGATGCTGCATGGAGCAGGGCCCTCTGTTTGATGGGGTTTGCTGTGATCCAGGAAATAAGTGGTGGGTAAAGCAGAGACTGTTGAGGCTGATAACCTGCTACTACTGAACAAGACTGCTTCTGACTGATATGTACCAATGGGGTCCTGAGCATGTGCATGGGTTGCTTTCAGCACCGGGGGTGTAGATGTCAATGTTGGGGTCAACGTGGAGCTAGACCTCACCTTTGTGAACATCTGCAAGCATTTGCTATTTCCAAGAAGTGCTAATGCAGAGTAGCATCAGCTCTGATGTATCACTCCTCTGCCCACACAGCACACATTTTCTGTGCTCATGTATGATTTACATGGAGTTTTGACAAGCAGTTATGCTTAGAGATTAGTAAAATTGGAAATTGAATGTCTCAGTGCTTGCTGGGGTTTTCTTAGTTCAGAGAGAGTCCTTAATGGCTGGCTTCTTTCTACTCCTGTTTTTACCTAGCTTACATTAATGTCCTTGTTTACTTAGCTTAGCTTTTGGATGTTGTAGGCTTTCCTCTACAGCAATCTCACCTGGGAATCATCTCATTCTAGTCCCTTTTTTCTTTTTTTCTTTCTCCTTTGGTTGGTTGGTTGGTTGGTTTTTGGTTTTTTGCAATGGGCGTGGAAGGGTTACATTTCAGGACCTGCTGCAAACTCCCTTCTTGCTATAGACTGCAGTAGGAAGGTTAGACACACATTAAACTGCTGTTATTCCGTATTTTTCCGTGTTATTGTATTACTGTGGCTATTTATCTTCTATTTTTGGGGCTTGTTAGGTTTAGAGTTTGGAGTGGTACAGCACTTGTGATTTGAACTTTTAGAGTGGGAGCATGAGATCTGCTTTTAGATTCTCAATCCTCTGTAGTTTTCATGAAAAGGCAGCAAACTTGGGAAGTCTTCAACTTGCTTTGGATGTAGAAGAAATAGTGAAATGCTTTGAGTGAGTTGTTTGTTGTGAAGTACGCACTCTAGAATAAAATGGACTTAGAGGACATGAGCAATTCATAAGAAAAATTGATCTGTCCAGCCCAAGAAAATTGACACTAAAACTTAAAACTTAACCCAAACAAAATCCATCAATTTTTTTCTTTATTTTTCCTCTGGAATTTCAGTGCTTGTGGAGGCTAGAGAACACTGGAAATTGATTGATTGGGTAGTTCAGGGAGCACAGGGAACATTTTCTTATGATGTTCCCATCTGAAATGTGGTAATGTCTTTTAAGTATATAGACTAGCAAAAGTATAAGCTAGTGCTAAGAAAAACTGAGCCTAGCCAGAATTCCCCAGAAACAGGGGTGTTTTTCAGAAGCAGCAAATTGATGCAGGCAGGTCTGGAATAACACATCAATCCCAACATAGAAATGCTCCTTAAATAAGCAGTAAAATACAGCATTTACGCTTCAAGGAAAAAATAATAATAAAAAGATATGCTTAATAAAGTGTAACCTTCCTGAAATAGAAAGGGTATGTAAGCATTTCTTTTAAAAATTTTTATCAATTCTTTAGATATTTATATCTATTGGATAAACTAAAAGACTCAATTTACGTGAAAAAATGGCCTGGAAGACCTTGTCCAGAAATGTACCATTTTCTCCTTTAACAGAAAGAAGCAATTTATCTCTTCTCAGAAAACAGACTCCAATTATAGATTTTGTACATGTTACACTCAATATGCAGAAATGTGATCAGATCAAAAGCCTACACACAGGGCACACCACTTCAGAATTACTTTGGAACAACAGCTTGCAATCTTTATGTAAATTCAAATGTGTCTCTCTATCTTGTTCTTCCAGTGTTTGGTGTAGCATGAAAAACTGCATACATCGTCTCTTTTGAAGGGAAATGACTGATGCAATTTTAATAAAGGTTACTACCAGAGTGTTGTGAATCAGGTTCTATGAAATAGTAAGACCTAGGTGGCAAACAATTTTACCTTGCAACACTGCAGATTCTCCTAGTAGAGGAAAACCTGCCTGTGGAGTGTGACCTCTTCCCTGTAGTGGTTCAGAAGGCATTAAAATGCTTCTGATTCAAAATTTGAAGATAGTTTATTTTAACTGATTTCAAATACCAAGTGGAATAAATTACTTTAAAAGCTTTCTACCACATTTTCAAGGCCACCCTTGAAACTTGTACCTTCCTTTTGGTTTTGTCCCTCTGGCCTGAAAGTCAGACAGGGCTTGTGAGGGCTCAGGGAAAAATGTCCTGGTCTAAACAGAGGCCCTGAGATGGCTTTGGAGATGGGTAGGGGTGACTGGTGAGAGAGTTAAGGAAGGTCTGCTATGAAACCAGGGATATGTCCCAGTCCCCCAGTCAGATCAAATTAACTAAAAGGTCGGTATGTGAAAAGTGATGCTTTTTACCTTTTGGCATTACGATTCTTTAACATGTGAATTGTCGTCTGGGGTACACAGCAGAACTCCACTAGGTTAGGTGGACTCTAATTTTCAGTTATTAGGAAAAAAGAAAAATTGTCCAACCTGACAATAAAATCCAGGAAAGACATGGGACTGGTGGAAAGAAACCACTAATAATGGAACAGAAGTGGCTACAGAGAGTAGGATGATGGAATGCAATGTTTCTTTCATTAATCGTATGTGTTTTGGGGGTGCTATAAAACTACTAATTCAACAATTTCCCGAAAGGTTGTGCTTTAATGAACGGGCTCAGCCACAGGTGTTTGCTGTGGTTGCTCCATGCTGAGGTGCAGTTCAGGGCACAGCCTGAGCACTGTGTCACTGAAGGTACAGCTGCCAGAGAAGCAAACCGTCACTGTGATACAAGGGAGGATGATCTGTGTGTCCAGGGAACAGTAAAAGAAGTTTTTTCGAATTCATTTTCACTCTAGAAATTCTGCGGGAAGAAGAAGAAATATTAGTTGGGTTTTTTAGCTCCATGGGAGTCAAAGTACTTGCAGGCCATGTGTTTGAGAGGGTGACTTTATAGATGTCACATATATATTCCAGAAAAAGCAAAATTGCATTTCCTGTTTATACTGTGATCATTGTGATTTGTGGGTCCTGTGGGCAGCACTTGTTCAGAAGTGGCACTGGTTGGGCTGCCAGACATTACTCATTTCTAGCCACAGGCTGGGTGCTGCTCAGCTGGAAGCCTGGTGCCTGTGGAAGTTGCAGTGGGATTTTGGCAAATGCCAGTGCACTCACTCTGCAGTCACTACCTGGCTGCTTGGTTTGTAACTACAACCCAGTATGTTCATACTCAACTTCAGTTATTTCTGTGACTGTTAAAATGGTATCCCCAACCCTGTATAAAAGAGATTCTACTCTTGCAGAATGGCAAGCCTGCATTCAAACTTACCAATTTAGAGAGACAAGTTTGCATCCCATTGTATAAGTACCACAGGTTGTAAAGGTTTAAATTGCAAAATAATTTAAATCATTGATGACTTTGTATTGATGGCTTTGTGTTTTTATCGATGTGTGTTGATACTTGGGAGAAAAGCAGACATCTTAATTAATGTAAAATGTTATATATTCTCAGTAATTATATTTATAATCTCCTATACCAGCTTGCGTTCTGTTTTTTTTAGCTTTAGGCTTGTCAGGAGGCTTTGCATTTATTTTAATGGTAGTTATTTTCTCAATCCACTCTAAACCATTATTATTTGAAATGTGCTCCTTTCCAGCTTTCTTTCTGAATCATCAATTTATATTTTCATTTTCATCTGTTTTTGACCATTTATACAGTGCTTTGGGAATTCAGAACTGTAGCTGAGGCAAAGTGTACTGTAAAGGCAAAACAAATCAGTATTGCCACTTCAGGCTTTCTTTGTTCTTGTTTGAGTCTCTGATACCTCTGCTCTGAGGCTGCTACTAGGAGTGGAAAGTAGCATAATCAATGAGAAATCAGGCCTCTGAAGCATTCAGGTAGGAATGTAGCATAAACAGGAGCTATCACTGAAGCAAGTTGCTGTGTTGTTCAGATTTACCGAACAGAGAAAAAGAAAACCTGCTCTGTGGCTGTTGGGAATTGTTCCTTTTGTTGTTTGCAGGTAATTCCAGCCACTGCATTGGTGGCCAACCATCCCGACACTTCTGGACTTGAGCATCCTTTGTCAGTCCCTTCGTGATCATCTCTGGGGCTGTCAAAAGGCCAAGCATTTTGTAAAATGTTCACTACTTTTGTTTCCCTCACTGTCTCCCTTTCCTTTTAGCTGCTTTCCCCCTACATTGATTGCAAGTGAAGAAAAAGAAGCAACATGTTTTCTTCTGTAAACATCATTGCAGACAGGAGAGCAAATAGGAACCTCTTTAGGGAGCTGGCTGGTAAATGATAAACCTTCACGAGGAGCTATTTTGGTACAAAAATGCTTCATAAATAAGCAATATCGTTGTGCTCTTTATGCTACAGAAGCATTTGTGCATTTGTCTTTGTTTCCCATGCAAAGCTGTGTAATGTTTGCAGTAATCCCTGCTGCAGTGCTGGGCATGGCTGAGCTGCAAGAGAACCATCTTCAGCAGTCTCAGTGGCAGCAGGAATCCTCAGCAGAAGTGAACTGCTTACAGTGTAAATTGCAATCAGCTTCAAAACCTGCTCTTTGGAAAGATAATAAAAATCAATAATGGGCCTGCTAATGTAGAAAGGACAGCAAGAGGCAGACATTTAATTTAGTTATAAAGTAATCGGAAAGGAAAGAGCCAGACTAAATAACCTGTATAATTAAAGAGTTTAAATGTACTTCCAGCTGGAGTGTGCTGCTTTTATGTGTGTGGGAAGTAGGAAATATATATGTATATATACTGAGCTAAATTTAAATTTTTTTTCTGGCACTACCATAGCCTTCAGCAAAGGAGTTCTGTTCTTGACAGTGATGAAAATATTAAAGCAATTCAAAGATTAATATGTTATATAGAAAAATCGATGAGTCCCTTAAATGCTCTAAAGACTGAAAGAAACAGGAAAGCTCACATGGAAGAAAAAGAAGGCAGAGAATGGGCAATGAATAAGATGCTTGCTGTGAATTGATAGAGGAAGAGGAAAAACTGGCAGACAGCTTGTGACTTTCTTAAATGTCATTTTTCTTAAACATATTTCTCATTCTTCTAAATAGCTCACAGTGAGGCAGTTTTGGAATTGCATGTACCCATGCTTGCAAATAGAAATGAGTAAGAGTCTGGCTCACATCCCCTCCCACAGTAGCCACACCATGAGTCTGGGTTGTGAGGAATCAGTGAAGTGATCTACCAGTTTGCACCAGTATCCAAAAACATGGGCAGGGCTCATGCTCTACTGTCCACTCTCCGTGTTGGGCCTGGGAGCAGCTGCTGGGCACATACCAGGCTTTGAGTTGCATATTTCCAGTTGGGGTGGATGGGCAGGAGCATTTTGCATTTTGATTAGCTGCCATTCATTCTTTTGCAATTTTCTGATTGAATATGATAAACGAAAGTCTTTCAGAACTCTGCCAGGTTTTGCTGTTGTGGGCTGACCTGTGCCTCCCTTGCCTCCAGCCAGGTCCAGCTACTGAGGGCTCACAGCCTTTGCCAGAGAGTTCAGAGTTTTGTTGCCTGATAGAGTGAGCATTTTTGCTAGGGTATTTCTGAAACGGATGGAGTCTAGCAAAACCCTTCCCAGGGAAGGTCTTTTAATTTTTCTGTTGTTTCATCATTAGTAGATGAAACAGATTTTTAAAAATTGTCAGTCTCATACACAAAGCAGAAAGATTAATAAATCTTGAAGAAAGCACTAAGGTATAAAGTGCAAAAATATCTGAATGCAAAACTCAGCTGCTACTCCACACTAGCAGTGCTTTAGTAATTTGGTTGGGAGTGGGAGATTTCTCAGAAATATGACTATTTTAACGAACATTTTGCAAAATTTTTCTAATTCCTCCAAAGTATAGAGTAATATTTTTGTTAGAGGGCATCTCTCAGCAGTAGCACTTTAATAAAGTACTGGTCTTGTATTTAATAAACCAAATTCAAGTCTGAAAGAAAAGTTCCCAGGACCATTCCCATGATCCCGTCTGATCACTGACGAGACGGATGGAATTTAGAAGTCGTGACGGTTTGTTCCAGCTTGTCATATTTTGTGTCAGTTTCTCAGGTACTTCTTTTGAACCATCCACAGTGTTTTCTCACTCAATCTGTTCTCACTCAATCTTCATGTTCTTCCTGCAATAATTACAAGCTGTTTATGACAAATTGCTATGCAAAGTAGCAATTTTTTCATGTTTACCACCACCACTTAGCTCACTGGAGTGACTGTTTGGAGAGGAAAAAGAAAAGTTGAATGAATGTAGACAATACAAAACCCAGCTTTGCCATGACAGCAGATGCTACTGATGGATTTCAGTTTCCCGTAGAATTATAGAACTGTTCAGGCTGAAAAAGACCTCTAAGATCATCAAGTCCAGCCCTTAACCCAGCACTGCCAAGTCCACCACTAAGTACTACATCTACATGCTTTTTGAACACTTCCAGGGATGGTGATTCCGCCATTTCCCCAGGAAGCCTCTTCCAATACTTAACCACCCTTATCACCCTGTAAGATAACCCTCTGATTTGCAGTCTCCCTCCATCACTTTGTGCTTTGCCCTGGCAGCCAGAGCCCATGTTTCCTTAGTGTGAGGATGCACAAGCCTCCTGATGAGGTGGACCAATCACTGGTATCCCCCTCACTGTGCTGATGCCTTTTTGCCTTGAAACTGGGGCTGTTCCTCCATATGAGTCCTGCTGTGTATTGCTTCTGAAACTTGTGCATGAACATCTCTATCTTCCTGTTGTGTTTCTCCTCCAGGAACCGGCTTGTTACCTGCCTTGAGATGAGACTGCTCAGCGGTGCTTCTGCTGGTACTCAGCCTTCCTCCCCAAGTTCCTCCAAACTGTCAGCCCTGGCTTCAAGCCAGTGTCTCTCACTCCCAGTTCTGTACAGACATGCTGCTTCCCCATACCGAATGGTCTTGCACGTTTGGTGTTTGATGGAGCAAGCTGGGCTGCTCCCCACCCACCACAGCTTTCACCACACGTCTCCTGTGGTTGTGTAATCACTTTATCCTGTGCCTAGGCAACTCTCTTGTCTCTAAGCATGAAGCTGGGAAAGCCTTTGGCTTCCTCTGGCTACATCCACATCTGGCTGTGCAGCTCTGCTGCCACCATGCTGGGCTGTCCTCCCCCAAACAAGCTCCTCCTGCTCTGCTCTGCCCAGTCTCTCTCTGCCTGGGCTGCCAGCCCTCAGTGCCGATGATCTGCTGTCAAACACCTCAGCTTTAAAACAAGTGTGTAAACGAGAGGAGAACCCTAAAAATGCCCTGGGGACTTCTTAAAATGCTCTGGGGACCTTACTTTTGTAATTGCCTTCATGTCTGCAATATGGTCTTCTGCTCCATAGCAAAGGATTACGGCTTGTATATGCAAATTCCACTCTTCTGACTTCAGATTAAAAATTTTAGAACCATTTTAGAGCTTTCAATCTCCAATTTCAAGTTGTAGTATTTAATTTTAACTAAAGTATGTACTGTGATAGGCTTTTTAATAAGCAAGTGACTGGACTGCTCTTTAATAAGCAAGTGACTGGTTTCCTTGACAGTCTCTATCTGCTCTCACCAGGTGTGTGCTGCAGGCCCAGCTGGGTCCTGCTCTGGGAGTTTCCTGTAATCCTAAAATTGAACCTCTTTTGGTGCCCAAGAGTAGCTAATTCCAGTTTGGAGTGTCCTACATGTTACTTAGACCACATCATATTTTATAGAGTTCTTAAGAATGACAATAAGCAAGGTCTAATTGCATGGTAATTATGAGCAGGAGTTGCAGTACAGCCCCTGCCGAGCCTCCTTGGCTCCCTCAGTTCCAGTCAGTTCCTCTGTTCAATCCTGCCTGTCACGTCCTGTGCTGTGCAGGAAAGACGTGATCAGAGATACCGAGGGAAGCAGAAAGCACTCACCTTTCCAGAGCCAGAGACCTTTATGGTAAAACATTTGTGGAAGAGGCATGTGGGATAGAAGTGGGAAGAGGCAGTGGAAGGAGCCCAGGAGCTTCTTCCAGTGCTAGAAGTGAAAAGTAAAGACTGCAATGATCATGGAGCATGAGGATAGGTAAATGCAAGGATGAAGACAAAACAAATGTTTATGGTGCAGACTTGTGAGCTGGGGAATGGGCAGGTGTTGCATTTGAGCTGGAAGAAGAAATAGAATTAATTGGATTGAGGGGACTGTGAAAAAACAGAAAATCAGCAGCACTGGGTAGTCAGTGAGAGCTTTTGCTGCAGGGACCTATGTTGCTTTGCTCAGTGAGTTGAAGAGAGCAGTGAGAGATGCAATGAGGGAAGTCAGGGAGCAAGGTGGAAGGGGAAAGCTCTGAACAGATGCATCTCTTTTCCATAGGAAAGGATTGTGTAGGTGGGGAATAAGCTTGCCTGAATTTGGCTTGTTGATTCTTGTGTTTTGTTGCCAGTCATTTAATTTTAGAAATAAACAGGATTGGGAGGAGAAATTTGACTTAGGTTACTCTGCTGGGTTTGGGTATTTCTGCTGTAGTTTTGTTTTAGCACCAGTCTTGGTAATTCATATCACAGGATGATTGAATCTTCGAATCCCAGACTGGAAGGGACTTTAAGGGTCACCTAGTCCAACCTTACTTGGCAAAAGCACAAGCCAGATGAGATGGTTCAGTACCTTGTCCAGCCAAATCTGAAGTGTCCAATGTTGGGGAATCCCAACAAACTAAACCTAGCAAACTAGACCTATCACTGATGTTTGTATGAAATTTCCCTTAATTTCTGTCGTTACCTTGGTAGATAACTAGTACTTGGATTCTTAGTCCTAAAAGATACTCTCTAAAAGGTAGATATATTATTAGTTGGGGTTCCAGTGTAGGGATCTAAGCCAAGTAATAAAGTTTATATACATCTGAGGACTTAAAAGTGAGTTGCAGCTCTAAGCTGACAGCTTTCGTGACTGATATGACTCAGATATGAAGCAATAGTGGTATCAAAAATAGATTGGGTTTTGTGCAAACAAGATTTTGATCTGGTTTAGTCTGATAGCTGTTTTATAATGAAGTTAAAATAAATGCAGAGTTATCCAAATGTGAATAGGGTTCTTAATACTTACTTTAAGGTAGAGAGGAGGAAAGTTCATTTTTAGCAGTACTTTAGGCATTGTGTATTTTTATTTTATTATAAATTAAAATTATGTAAAAACACCTACAACCTTGGACTTTATTGCCTTTTTATGTATTGCACTAAATAAGCAGAATATTTTTATTAGAAATGCTTAGTTTAAAAGGAACCTAAAGGTGAGAGTGGAAGCTGGGTATCTTCATTTTAATGGTAATAGGGAGATTTTGCTCCCTTTATAGTCACAGTGAGCAATTCATTTCTCAGAGTCAATAGTCCTGGGATAATTCAGTGTGAAAAAAGGGGCAGAAAATAATTCCTCATATATCTTGGCAAAACATTTTTTTTTTATATCTTTATTTTTAAATAAGCCATTTTTTAAAAACAATGGGAAATAACCCATATTGTGGGGGTCGCAGCATATTTATAAATGTAACTGCTTTTGTTACCAGGGAACCTGTCTGACTCAGCTGAGCTTAGCATTTCAGCAGCTTGTTCTTTCCTCTCATTCTGTTGTTCTCCATATGATTTTAGGCACGTAATGACCTAATGTACTTTATCAAAGCAGGAAGGGATTGTCATGGATTTCTTTACGTTTTAATAAGTGTACCAAATTTCTGCATCTCGTGTACACCAGGATGGCAGGAGGAGGCAAACACCCTGTGCTTTACTCCAATGAGAATTACTGGTATTTCTACCTAGCTGCACCATCAGCTCATGCATCAAGAGTATGGATCAAGCACATCAGGAGTGTAGATGGAGCAAGCAGGACCTTTGCAGAGCTGGGCAGATTTGGAGTATCTCTAATTGTAGGTAACACCTTCCTTACTGTGTCCCATCTCCAGTCTAAACCAGAGACATCTCCCTGGGGGCATTTGGCTCAGTTTGATCTGAGCTGCAGTTCAATGCTTATCTGCATTAGCTGTCTTCTCCAAAGTACAAACAGCCAGTACAATCAATGCTAAATTTCTACTGGTTCCCTTAGCAAAGATGCTCCACAGGTGTCTTTGGTGAGCAGACTGCAGAGCAGGGATGGGGGTCCATCCACTTTGCTGCCCTCCATTCTCCTGGATTTGGTCACAGAGCAGTGCCCCCCCTCCCCGATTAAAGGTGCCAGTTTTTCTGCAAATTATTTCATAGCTGTGAAAGCTTACACCACGTGATCTTTGTGTTTTCCTTATATTTTTGAAACTTCTGTACTATATATTTCATAAGCCACAGTGGATTATGCCCATTTTAAGTGTGTAATAGCAGAAAACTTTATAAAAATCTTGATAAGTTTGAGACATTGGTTGCCACATAGAAAATTTTCCATTTTCATTCAAATTCCTTACAGTTTTCAGTTGAAAGAGCAGCTAATTTGCAGTTGGTGTCCATAGAAGGCTTTTAATTAAAGTTGTATCACTTCAGGGTGAATCTCAAAATACAACATTTTTCAATTTTCTTTTACAGTCAGCAGACCTATATGAAAAACTGTAGATAGCTCCCTAATGGTCTCTGGTTGTTTCCACAGTAGTGTTCTTCTAGATGTCTTTATTTATATCTTAGCACTACAATAGTGTCAAGAGCTTTTTTTTTTAAGACACTGTTAGAACTACTGTCATTCCTCATTCTGATTTTAGAAAGTTACAGGAAAACAAATAGTTGTTTTTTGAGTCAAGGTATGCAGCACCTGATCAGAAACTCTAAGAAAGCTTAGAAACCTAAACAGTCACCTGTAAATATAGCTTATCACCTTTCCCTGCTCAGAATTTCATTCCTTTTGAAGAGTAACTTCTCCCGTTGTCTTTGCCAAGCACCTGCCAGCTCTGCATTCTTCAGGCAGGGGCCTCTGTGCTGAATTGCAGAAAACGTCTCTTTGAGGGAGTCTTCCCTGTCGGATCTTCCCTAAAGCTTTTATCCAGGCTTTCTCCAAAACTGAAAGGAATCTATCTAATTTTCCTTTTGATTTTGACTCTCTCTGATATCCTTCTACAGTCATTTCAACTTAAGCTATGCAATTAACCCCATGAAATAAATCTCTAAAGAGAATAGAGTTATATTCCACAACTTTGTAAATCTGGAGATTTCCAGAAAATTCTGGTAAGGACTTTACCTCAAAACTTTATCAACTTGTCAAAAAAAAATTGTCCTGCTACTGTGTTTTCAGGCCCTGTGCTCTGCTTAGCAATACTGAGATTTATAACATGAGGCCTTTGGCTGACAAGTCCCTGGTGTTGGCGTAGCCAGTAAAGCCTTTCCAGAAGCTTTCTTCCTCTCAGGTTGTTTCCTTACTGAGAAAGGAAATACAAAAGCAGTGATCTGGGCTAATTTCAGGATTTGGAGATCAAAGTCCCCTTCCTTGATTATTTTGGGTATGCAATTCAATGCAGTCTTTAACAATGCAGCAAGAGAGGCTTTTTGAATTTATTACTTTCTCTGACTTTTCAGTTGCTTTAAAAGTCTGGGTTCCTTCAAGTTGAATTCTACACTGAAAATAACGAAGTTTGATTAATACTTGTACTGCTTTTTGTTGTTCTGGAAAGGTTTCACTGACTCAGCCTATTGAAAGAAAATAGGGGATAGGTGGTCACCCGAAGGAGCAAATCAAGTGACTGGGCTGAGTCCCTTTGTGAGTGGACTGTCTTGGGAAGACATGGAAAATGTGTGTGTGAGGACTGACCTGAGGGGTGGATTGAGAACTCAGCTCAGGCTCTGATATCCAACAGGATCTTTGGGCTGATATTGGATGTTTCTGGGGCCAGTATAAAATGAAAATTCACATGGGATCATATTAAAGTATGAAGATATTTTGGAAATTTAGAGCATGGAGAAACAGCAAATATGTTCTGTGTACTATCATTTTGAATCTAAACATTGTCAGTCATGGGCAATTATTTAATGTAGAAATTTCAGCTCATAAACAGTATAACCTGCAGTAATGGCTTTGTTACTGGAAGATCTTTTTCTGAAATTGAAGGTTAGACTTCAAAATTACAGCTTTGCAAAATAACATGTTTCCTCTGATATATTCAGTGTGTTGTGCCCCCTTGGTATTGGTGGCTTATGTTGATCATCCCAGCAATCACCACATTAAGTAGGGCATGATGCACAGGGAGAGATGTTAAAAATTAAATAATAAATGCTCTTGTCTTCAAACTAGAGGCCTTTACCAAAGTCTGGTGAGGAATGCGAGATTCCTATAGTCCACAAATTCCAGCAGGCATTAGCACTTAGCAGGGTGAGGCCCAAACTAGTGATGCAAGTGGTTGTACTAGTAAAAGTTGATACCAAGTATGGTAAATAATTACGAATTGAAAATCTTGGTGGTTTATGTGCAATTTACCCATGAGGCAAAAGGTGCTTGTTCTTTGCCATATGTTATTGTGATCCATGTGCATCTCTGTGAAACATTGGGTGTAATAATGGAACTAAGAATCTTTTTGCCTTTGCCTCGTCTTGTACTGCACTGAAGCTCCTTGTAACCCTTTGCCTTTATACAATGAGAGAGAAACTTCTTAGTTACTGGAAATTGATTTAAATCCCAGTGAAAACCCAGTAAGGGAAAAATAATTTTAAAGCATCAAGTACATACACATTTCTTAAATTAAACTGACCAACAGAGGTTGTACTGTATGAAATTACCAGTTTTGGTTACTCTGTTCCTTTAATTTTCTTACATCCGAGCTTGGCTTGTAAAAGAAATTCATTAGAATCATTTTCTTACCACATTAGCCATTTTAAATTGACAGCAACATCAGTGCAATTTATCTTCAGTACACGTTCCCTCATCAGAGTTGTTCTGCTGCTGATAGGTAAAATTAAGTTGTAACCAAACTCTTTTTAAACTGTTCACTCATTTTTAAACCTTTTACATGTAATTAATAGTCATTGTACCATAAGAAACCTTCAAAACTTAGATGGTGAGTCATGGACCGTGGCCATGCTTGAGAATGCTGAGAAGTAAATAACTCCAATAAACATTTAATTTAGATTTAGTAATTGATACAGAAATGTTTAGGGATGTTAAGCTGTATAGTGCAGGAAGGAAAAGCTATTAACTGAAGTAATGCAGTTAGTTTAGCAGAAATTAAGATCTGAAAATGTGAATATTAATTGAAGTTCTGATTTCCAATTCTAAACTAAACTAATTAGGTTGTTATTTAAATGCTTGAAATAATTTCACCATATTATATAACTTAGGTTTTGAAATTTTCTGGAATAAATATAGTTTTTAAAAAATAAACTTGCTATAATAAAATGCTAGGTTACTACTGTGTAAGAGGGTGGTGGGTGCAGTAAAATTCCTTTCTGCACATTCCAAAGTACATTCTGTTGTTTTCTCAGATCCACAAATAGAGCTGAGTGTATCTTGAGGCATGAACCCCAGCTTCAGTAAGAAAATACCTGAGCCCTGGTTTCATTTTTGAAAAAACCTAAGAGCTTTAGGACTCTATAATTTCAGCTGCTCAGCACTAATCATCTGAGAAGTAAAGACAGAGGAGACAAATCTTCCTGGTTTCAGGACTGGTTGATAAAGTGAAGTAAAGAGTTATGGAATAGATTTTTCAGATAGCAGGGTCTTAAAGAAAGAAACAGCAAACACGTGAAACATTTATCGTGGGCTATAGGAACATGGAGAGTCAGACGGCTCAGTAGATATTATCCAAGTTGCTTCTGATTTTCCACCACCTTCCCTTGAATGAAACTTCAAGCCAGAGATCAGGGCAGTGCTTGAGGGTGGGAATCTTAAGGTCTTTTAAAGCAAGAAGACAGATTTAAAATGGATTCCTAACACAATTTTCAAACTTGAAATATGTTTTTGGCTGCTGAGACTCATTCCCCTAACACATCTGTCCTTGACTGCTGCTACTCACTTTAATAGTCTCTTTGTGCTCATGCAGGATGCATTTCATGGACACAGAAATTAACATTTACTTTCTGCGAAGAGAGAAGTATCATCTAACTCACCTGTCTGATTAACTATGCTTTACTCCAGATCTACTCTCTCCTATATTTAATAGATTCAGGCTTGCAGGTCTGCAAAATTGTAATGCACAACTTCATTTGGTGATGGGTTGTTCATTCTTAGAAGTCCTGTTGATTACTTCAAGGGCTTCTCCAGGAGTTACTGGAGGATGTACACTGATTTATACAAGCTGAGTCTCCCCATGCATATTTCCTTTGAGAGTTATGCCAGGTTTTGGGAGGTCTTAACAACTATTAGTACTTAAAACTGGAGTTCATAAATTCTTTATTATATTTTATTTCTCAACCATTATTCTAACAATGGAGTGTTAAGAGCCGCAGACAAATCAGCAACTGCTATTCCAGCAATTGTTTTCATCTTGTAGAGTTAGTGTCCTACAGAAGACTATAAACTACTTTTAATTCTAGAGATTCAGAAAAGTGTTAAAAATTCACTTCCAGCATTTAGGTGGAGAGGCAGCACTCCAGACCTACTACTGGTCAAATAATGTGTACTAACTATTCCTGATGTTAATAGACCAGAGCCAGAGGGACTCCATTGATTTCAGTGAAGTCGTTTAGCTGAAGATGACCTATGTTCATTAAAATAACAGAAAATCGCACAATAGATTTTTTCCTTGCCTAGAGTCACTTTGTTCCTGCAAGGCGGTTCGTTCTACAGAACTGAGATCCAGACCCTCAATATCTCACTGCTTAGTGGTCTTGAATCTTGACTTCTAGTTCAAGCTGTCTAAAATACACTCCACGAAATCTAGTTCTTCACTGAAGTTTGCATTTCAAACATTTGCAGCGTTTGTGTACATTTCTTAATATCTTTTAATAACTGAGTGCCAATGCCTTCATACATCTTGCACTAGTGCCAACAAAGAGCAGTTGTTAATATTCCCTAACGACACTCAGAAAACATGAAGGGGTGGCTTGCAGTTTGTGCGTGGAGGTTTAAATGAAGAAAGAGCTCTGTGAATATCAAAGAGAACTGGAGGGGAATAAAAGAATTTGGAGCTGGAAACAACATCTTTTCTCTTGTGCTCGTCTGTTTTTATCATGAATACATGCACATACTGTTTTTGCAGATACATTAAAAACAAGTGTAAAAATGTTTTTTCAGGACTATATGAATTTCTGCATTTGCAAATCTTGAATGATCCTCTTCACAGCAGTGTATGTGTTCCTGGATACGTAAAAAGCGAGAATTTGGTACAGATACAATGTGGAGATAGTTGTGAATGAGTCTTCTTATCTGGATTTTTTTTATTTGTATGTAGAGGATTCAAAGATATTCCTTGATCTAGTTTTCACAGCAATGGAGGTTTTGCCCCAGTATGGGAGCAGTTGCAGACAAAGCACACGTTTCTGTCTCTTATTCAAGGCTGGCAGAAATGGCAAAGTTCCCAACACCCAATCCTTTTGGTCCTGACTTTTCTGAACAAGCTGGAAATCTTTGATAGCTCAAGTAATACTATTTTGATGATGCCTAGTGAAAGATTTTCATTCTAACGTTGGGCCATTCTTGCAAGTGTTTCACCTTCTACCAGCTTGGTACAAGTAAAGCCACAGGTCTGGGATGGAGCCACACAACCTCGTTGCAGGCTGGTCCTTACAGAGAAGCTGCTGTGTAGCAAACAGAGGTGTGTGTTCATAGCTCTTTCTTGCTTTTATTCTGGATTCCATTAGTTTGTACTGAGGTGTGAAAGCACTGAACACTGCTGAAAGGAGCCTGCTTAATTAAATTTAGTTTAATTTTATTTGTGCAGAGCAGGCACCACAAGAATGTAAACAATGCCTTTTGAAAAGGTGGGTGAAACGTTTGTGATGCAAATAGTAAGCAACTGAAGAACACATTAGGTAAGACACTTCTGGCCTGAAAAATACTTGTTCTCTGGTGTGCAGGACTTGAAGCAGCTACCTATGTCTGATCTCATTTCCTAGCTGAATTGGGTGCTGGGCCAAAAAGTTAGGTGAAGGTGCAGATTTTGGCAGTTACAGTATCTGTACCCGAGTGAAAACAGACCAAATGTTTCTACCAGAGGGTAGAATGCTGTCCTAGCTTTAACCTTTCTAAAGTGCAAGGAATGTTTCCTGGAAAATGTTAAGTACTGTTTTAAATTGTGTTTTGCGTGAAGGAAGCAACATTTTCTCAGGGGACAAGAAAACCCTGTTTCACTGAGCACTTAGAAGTATCAGGAGCAGTAATATGCTGTATTTAATGGTGTATCTACCTTGATGGAAATAACCTGGATGTCTGCAATTTATACATGATAAATCCTGTGCTGGTGCATTGATCAGAACATGCTCTATTTTCTGTGAAGCAAAAAGGTTTGTGTTCCTCAAGGCCATGGCATGCTGTGGAGGTCTAGGCCTGTGACCTGGTTTTGTCTGGGACAGAATAAATTGTCGTCTCAGTAACTGGTGAGTGAGTGGTTGTGTGGTACTTGGTACTTAGTTGCCATCTAGGGTTCAACCACTGTGGACTGGTGATGTGTGTTCTTGTATCACCCAAGTACCCTTTTTCCTGAGCTAGGTTTCTTCCTACACACTGAGGTATTCAAAGCAATTTCAAATCCTCTCTGTGTTAGTGAAGCCTAAAGGGGAGCTAATTAGGTTTGAACATCTGCTGAAATACAGCTCCTACAGCTGTGTCCTGCCAGGTGAGTTCTGGCTCCTTGCTGCTGCCCTGCTAGGTGAGCTGTCTGCCTGCCTGGCTGGGTGTGTGTGTGAGTGCAGGGAACTGTTCCCAGTGCGGGCTGCAGCTCCCAGCTGTACTCGGGGCACTGGTTACTGTCTCACTCTCCTGAAAACAGAGGATTTCCTGTTCTCTTTGGAAATCTGTATTCTTCCCACGGATACCCCAGGCCTCTAAAATTGACTTTGGCCATTTGGAATTTCCCCTGGACTCATTCTGGAGCAGTAATTTCCATACTTTTATACCTGCTGCACAGTGGATAATTTCCCAAGATGTGAGGCTTGTAAGTCTTGTACTGGGAGGCAGAAACATAGAGCTAATCCCCTCCTTTTCTAAACGAGATAGACCTGGCTGCTAATTCTTCTCTTGATGTATGGGGTAGTGGTGAACATAAATCCCATTGGCATTAATAAAACAGAAGTGTGTAAATCCTTGTTATGCCATTGGGAGCATTAATTTCCCAGTTTCTCTAACCTTCCTGCTTCACTAAAATCTTGAAGTTCCTCTTCAGGTTGCCCACCTGCAACCTCCCATGCTATACCTTGTGTATTTCTGTGATGTCCTTTCTTGTGATATGATAACTACTGTGAATTATTCCACCTTCATTTTGCAGACCTTTGTATTCCCAGGTTTTTGTACTATTCAAATAAACTCATTTTAACTTTTAATCTCTATCTCCATTTCCACGTGTAGGCATCTTTTGTGATTGTAATTTTATTGAACTGTTATTTTAATATGATTCAATAATACCATGAAGACACTATCTATCTACTCAGAAATGGGTAGCTCAGTTCTGTGCCAAATACATTTTCACAGGGCCATCACTCATCAGTGCCCTGGTTACATCCTCTTGTTCAGGGCCTGGTCACCTGGGCCTACTCCATGTCTCTTACTTGCAGCAGTTCCTAATGTTTTCTGTTGTCCATCTGTATGTTTGATTGTTGTTTTTTCCCTCCCAAGTCTGTTCTCCAGCTTCCTTATCAACATACCCCATCTAAGTTATGCATTAAATATAAACAAAAATGCCACAATGTAAAAATTCATTTATTCTTCCTCCTTTTGAATTAACCATACAATTCCAGTGTATATTGTTGCACGATAATTTAAACAGTCATCAGTAGCTAGGGAGATAAAAACATAAAACTATAATGAATGGGGTTTTTTGAGCGTCTTGAGGTTGAAAATCATCACACACAACAATCTTTGATAACAGTGTTATTTTAGGTGCTGAACAAAGCTTGCAAACCTTCTTCCAAGTAGTTCAGTATCTCAAATTGCTTGAACTCAAAAGATTTCACTTCTTGTCATGGTCTGTTTTGCACTTTTGTTTATTTAAGTTCTGTGTTTGCAAAAGGAGCTAGCTGCCAGTTTTGCTAGTCCTGGAGTCTTAAAATCATGTTTGCACAGTGTGTCACAGCACTTTGTAACGCTGAGCTATCTGAGAGTTACAACTTGTCCTTTTTTCACAAATTGTGTCTCAGATATTGGAAAATCTGAACTACACTATCAGCTAAATATCCAGAGCCTAAAAGCACCAATGGAAATTTTCCACAGATACACACTGGTCCTAAAAAGAGAAGTTTCTGAACTGGGGATCTGTCTCAATGAAAGGGCAGAGGACATCCTGGCTGTATTTAGACTTGTAGCTTCTCTTGATAAAGGAAAGTACTGAGAAAAGTAGGGGAAAACCAGCTTCAGCATTCCGATTTTTAGATCAAGTACATTGCTGTTGATAGGCAGTATGATATAAATGGCATAAAAGTCATTTAAATGGCCATTGCTGAGTTGTCCAAATCTCTTAGAAAATGAAAGAGGAAGAGCAGCATGTTACAGTGACATAAAACAATTTCTAGCTTTTCTGGTGTTTATTTTTTGGAAGAAGAGAAACACAAAGTCTGTTTTCATTAATTCTGCAATACAGTCTCATTGTACATGCAGGAACAGCATATATGGTGGTGTGTGATGATAATACAACTTCACATGCTGTAAAATGGTAGCTAGCCTGGAAAACCATCAAAGAAATGTGAAAAAAATCAAGCTACCCTACCAATATATGTCCAAAAGGAGACTTCAAAAAAATCTTGAGTTACATTTTGCATATTTTTATCCTTTGTATCTCTGTTTTTCTGTTTTATTTACATTTTATACAGTGTGTCATATTTTGCTTTCACCTTATCGTAATGTTCTTAAACACAGTTGCTTCATGGTTAGATGAAAGGCTGGAACAAATTTCCCATTGCAGTTTCTTGTCAGTGTCTGTAGTCTGGAGTCAGCAAAACCTTCCTCATTCCAGCAGCGTTGACTGACTGAATTTGAATGCATCTCTTTTCCCTGTATGAACTGTATCACCAATACGCAGAAGGTCAGCTCACTAAAGCAGGGAATATAAATGGTGCGTTTCAATTCTTTTTTGCATTTTGCATCTAAATTACAAAATTGTGGTTGATGCATCGCTTCCTAGTCATATCTAATGTGTTTTCTCTGAATTACATCTAACCTGAAGGCCACTTGTCTCTGTTAGCAAGTATTAAACAGTCAGTGATAGTTTGCTCTGCCCACCTTTCCCTCCCCAGCTGCAAGTTCATACTAAAAGCATCCTTATTAACCTCAGCACATAAACCCAGCGCTTTAATTCTTGCTGATCAGTGATATTCAGATCAAGTTTTTGACCAAGAGGCAAAAAATCCAAATGGAACTTCTGTGCTATGCAAAAACCACTCATATTTGAAGAAGGAAACTTCTCTGAAGAGAAGCAGTGAATTATCAAAGAGGGAGTGCTGAATGCTGTCAGCCCAGCAGCAGCCCTCTTCTTGAAAAAAGAATTCAAAATAGTGCAGTGCAGTGGAGACACTCTGAGTAAGCTGCAATAGGGAGTTTTCACTGCCATTCTATAGCTCTTTGTAAATCAATTAAAAGTCGAAAGCAGTCTAATCTCTCCATTTTGAAATATCTTGGGGTATTTTTGCCACATCTTTTCCTGACTGTTCTATAGAAAACTGGATTTGACTGTGTCATACTAAAAAAAAACCAAAACAACTGCCTACAAGTTTTCTCCAGGGGTGTTTCAAAGAGCTAATCCTGATATCAGATCAAAAAAGCTCTGCTCTACAATTTTAATGTTTTGAAATGTAAATTGAGTCATTGAAATAATTTAACTTCATCTGATTACTAATATTATAATGAGGAATTGGAGAAAATTGAGAATTAAATTTCTTTACACCTTTCTTTTAGAATAGCTGTTACTCTCAGAATATGTGCTCCTTTAAATATCCTTAATTATGAATAGTAAAAAATGGACTTTTCTGAATATTACAGGCGGCCTCAACTGCTGTGAAACAATGGTAGCTGTTGCATTGTTTTGCAGTGAAAAAGTGGCTCATGGTTTTATTGCAAGTAGTTCTTTTAAAGAAAAAACCTTTGTATTACCAAAACTCCTGTTATTTTTTCTTGGGTCTGTATAGATTTTTTTATCTCTTCAATCATTTTCATTTACTTCTTTAGCAAAAATACATGTCCCAATGGCTTAGAACATATTTTTTTGTTCTTCACTTCCCACATTGTAGCTTCTGTCCTTTTGTTTTATCACTTAATTTTTCTTGTATCTTACATATTATTTTTATTGAAAAAGAACACATCTTTTTAATGAGTTATATCTTATTTCACTAGCAACTAATATCACCCTGTGCTCACTCCAACCTTCACATTTAAAGACAATGAATCTGCTTCACTTTTGTTCTATAAATAGAGAAGCTAAATCTTAATTATCTTTTCAAGTTGCTATGTCTGTATCTAGCCATGCAAATGAATGTTACTGATCACCATATATGTACTACTGAATTTATTTTTAATCCCAAATTGTATTCTTCAGAATAAATACAACATCTGAAATAATTAACTTGTGTTTATGTGGACACATGTCAAATGCTGAGACATCTGTCTTATTGATCTTGGTTTCCTTCAGTCCAGAATTTCTGATTTATGACACTACATCAGAGCTATGCAAGCTTATATTTTCCTTTTATGCCTTCCTTATTCAGGCTGGATTCCCAAAGATAACATGCAAGTGTCAGGCATGAAATTTTTACAATCCTCCTGTATTCCTTTCTTCATGAATTTGTAGCATGCTATAAAAGCCAAGCTGCCTGAAAGGATTTTATTTTTTAGCCAAGCTTTCACCTCCTAAGTGTATAAGCCGTTATAAATATATCCTTAAATTTGAAGTTGAAAACAGTTCATAATAAGAAAACTATCTACATTTTTTCTTCCATAGCAGTGTTACAACTTCCTTTAAAATAAAATAAATTGCTTTCAGAGGAATTTTTGTAGACAAAGTGTAGAAGAAATGGCACTACATCAAGCTAAATTAATCTGTCTAAAAACATCTAAAACAGTCTAATATTACATTAAAGATTCTATTTAACGCCAAACAAGAGCGTCTAGTGTTTCAAAGGAAAGTCTTCCAGAATTCTCTGTAGCAAGGAGAATACAAACTCACAAGATCCTTCGAAATTTTTGATTCATATGAAAAGAAGAATGTTGGGTCAGGCAAATTTCACCTGAACACAGTAAGGTGGGCTGCAGCACTCTAAGTACGTAGAAGTGCAGTTCATATACCCCATTCAGAAGGGGGTTGTGCTGAACCAGCAGCTTATTTTGTATCTTTTTAACCTGTGGAATTTATGGAACAGCCACAGTCAAAACATGCCAATTTGACAAGTCAAAGAAATACATCATCAGTATTTCTCTGGAGAATAAAGGGTGTTGTTGGATTTTCCCCTCAGATACTTCAAGATATTCTTATAATTTCTGAGGTGGGCTAAGTCATGTCATGGCATTATGCCTGTGCTGTGCAATGCACTTTGTGCCCTGCTGGGAGCAACGTTGATGTCCTATACAAAGGGATACACAGGTCAAGCAGAAAACTTAGGCTTGCACTTAAGCTGCATGTGGACAGTGGACAGAGGTTTAAAATGTCACATTTTGGTGAATTTGTTTAGTTCTATAGGTTTTTACCCTAGCAGATTTAATGATATGCCTGTTTATATTAGATATAAATAAGAACTTTCCAGAGAAATTCTGATCCTCCCTACTTAATCCTTCTCCAACTTCTTCCTTCAGAGCTTTTTTCATTATTACCTTCTCCTAGAAAAGAAATACTTGCTACTTCATACTTCTCATTACCTCCAATAAAACATTCTTTTTTCAGTCTTCCCTTCAGAATTTCCTTGCCAATGGGTACTGTACTACACCCACCTTTGCCTGAACTGCTGGCACCAGCTTCTGCAGAACTTGAGGACAGATGGTATATTTTATCTGGTTTTTGTGTGTTTTCAGAAACATTTATAGGCCTATGTCAAGTTAGTAAAATGTTTATTACTAATATTGCATTGGTTTTATCTCCTTTCCAACCAGAAGAATATTGCAAAAGAATATTGTTTTTCTTGTTTGTTACTATTGGAATCAGGGGATTACAGAAAAATCAAAATGGTTTTATGGGAATTATTTAGGTTTTCACCTTTTTTACAATTTCCTCCATTTCTAGGCTTTTGCTCCTGCTCAGGCAGATTTCTCATTTTAATTGTATTGCTCTACCCATCCCAGTTATGTTTTGTGCTTTGCATTGTGTCTCTTAGCAGCACCTCATTCCAGGAGGGGATGACTGGGAACCAGATTTCTGAAAATGGAAAAGCTGAACAATAAGCAGCTAATGTCCTGGGTCCAGATGCTTCCTAGGAGCTCCAGGGAAACTGGCTGCAGCACAGGTCCAGCAGAAGATGAATACATCATTTTATGTCCCAGGGTAAGGTCCCCAGGAAGCTTAAGTCATTCTTAGACTATGTATAGCTTTTATCCTATGACAGAGGGGATTATATTTGCACAGACCTCTTTTGCCTTGCATGGAAGGAAGAAAAACTGCTTACTGTGCTCAGAACACTATTCTGCTTTTACATGGAAAGCAAGCTATTTACTTTTTCTGGCATTATTTCCTTTTCCTCTGAGGAACTCGCATTTTATAGAGACAGAAGTCAACGGGGAGGCCAGGCTGCTCTGCAGTTTGCTGCCATTAACAAAATCAAGGGCAGCAATGGTCCAGAGCCTCTGGACAGGCAGCTCTTCACTCCGGCAGGCCAAATGAATTGTGAAAGCAGAGTCTAGCTTAGTCTCCATGGAGAAGGATGGCATATTGTGTATTCCTGCACAACATATGTTTAGGGATTCTTTTTTCCTCTTTCTATCAGGCTTTTTCCTTCCATCTATGACCTCAAGCAGGCTGCTCCTTTGTCTCAAACCACCATTTGGCTACATCCTCGCTCTCTTTCCTTCAAAGCGCCTGCTTTGATCTCCCTCAGCAGAGTGCCAGCAAAGCTGACAAAGGCAGAGGTTTGCCTTTTCATCTGCTTGCTAGATTGTTAGCCAAGAGCAGCAGAGAAACATTGTGCAACCTGTCAATGCGATTTAAAAAAACATAGTATTCGAAGTTGCCACAGAGGGCTTGTTCAGTGGAGCAGCAGTCCTCCAAGAACCAGTTCTCTGAGGCTGTTCCCCTCTTTCATGTCAGAGGAAGACATTGCTGAGGCTTCCCCCACAAATGTTGCAGGGTATAAAATTAGCCGGATCTTAGGAGAACTGCTCAAAATAAAGCAGTTATTGCCAGTTTGATGAAATTCCACTCCATTTAACTTAGCACAAAAATATCAGTTTTCATATTTGACCATCTCTGTAAGGAGAAATGATTTACTGAGGATCATCTCATGCTCTTGCAGTCCAACTCACAGAAGACCCCTCTCAGCATCTTCTGCCAAACTGAAGAAGGCGAAGAGTCAGCCACCTCGTTATATTATTATTTTTTAGCATAACATCTGCCCCTCTTGGTTTCTATTCTGTTATCAAAATTCCCTCAATTCTGAGTAAAAGCTGAGTAAGGACCTTGGGGTATTGCCTGTGGGTGCTTGGAGACTCTGCTGGCATCAGGCGTGGAATGAGTTGCCCTGAGATGAGCTCATTCCCTGGTATTTCCTCCTGTCAGAGCCACAGATGTGCTTCATTTCATTAGGTGTAGCTGTGGGCATACTGCCATCCAGCTCTACTGCTGACTTTATCCCACTGCTGCTGAAGGCCAAATAATCATAATCATTTCAAGTTGATAGCACAGTATATTTCCCCAGGGAATGCTATTCAAATTAAATCAGTCATACCAACAATAATTTCATAATTATATAAAGGGAGCCCTCTACTTCAGTAATTTTT
The DNA here is from genome assembly GCA_013397975.1 of Machaerirhynchus nigripectus. Lineage (NCBI taxonomy): Eukaryota > Metazoa > Chordata > Aves > Passeriformes > Dicruridae > Machaerirhynchus > Machaerirhynchus nigripectus. The sequence continues at coordinate 75,486 of VZRQ01006958.1, forward strand.
CTAAAAAAATCGTGCATTCTATCAAATGGTTATTGCATCTTCCAGAGTTTTTTCTCCACACAAATCTTGATACTCTCTGCCTTCTTTTATGTGAAAAAAATCGTTATTCTGATAATTAGCATGCTTAAGTGCAATCAGTGTCAAAATAAAAACAAACGTAAATTTCAGAATTTGTCTCTGATGTAGGCGCTGGCTGCCATGAGATAATTTTCTGTTGTTGATGGCAATAAATCATTGATTAGCTTCATTTTGAAAGCACTGAAGGCCAGATTAATTATTCCAGTCACACTCAATGGAGAACGAAATTTTCTTGTAAAACTACCATGATTGATATTTATTGGTCAGTCTCAGGCTCTGCAGCTCCAAGTTCAGCAAGGAGCTCTATTTTGAATGTCCAGGGTCATTTCCTGGTGCCACTTGAATGCTTGTAGGAGCAGATGGGCATAAGGCCTGGAGAGAAACTGAGCCTGAGGGATCTGGTGTATTAAGCTGGGTCACAGAATCAGAGAATCATGGAACTGTTTGGGTTGGAAGGGCCCCTAAGGCCCATCCGGTTCCAGGGACTGGGAGTGAGGAGTGACGGCTGATCTCGTCGCAGGTTGGTTATTCAAATATAACACCACTCCTGCTTTTTTGTAATAATCCTCCCATTTTCTACATCAGAGCAATAATTAGAGTAGAAAAATAACCTCATTTCTTCTACTGCAAGCAGATTGCTGAACATTTATGGTGCTCTGAGTTAGATAAGGAAAGCCAGTTTAGGAGCAGGATGAGGCCTCTTTTTTAGACTAGATCAAATTGATTGCGAAAGAACTAGAGCTAATGTGCTCCACCTTTTTAGAATGGGATGATTTATATCTCCTTTATGAACAGGAGATAAAATGTTCTGCTTCTTATACTCTCCACAGAAATAAAACAGAACTAAAAATAAGTCCTAATGCAGACAAGTTTAAAATAGAGCTCACAGCAGACAAGTATTCATGAGCAAATGAGTTAATGATTTCTGACTGGTTGGGGCATATACCGAAATATTAAACATAACCTTTCCTAAGTGTGTGTGGTTTTATTCCATTACTAGCAATGAGTAGAATCAAATGGCAGGAACTGTGAAATCCTTCCCTGGATGAGGCTGAATCAGTGTGTGAGACATAACTTCAGTAGCATGAAGGTGAACTTCGTATGTCCCTTCATTGCTCATTTTCCTGTACTCTCGACTACTTAAATGTATATATATGCAGTGACTGATTACTTTAAGTGGTCAGGAAAGTTTTCCCAAGAGAAGTGAACTCTGAATGGTCAAAATCTAGAAACGAATTTGATTTTCAGTCACAGGAGACCTCTGGATTTTATGCTTGTCTTAGTTTATCACAAGTGTTCCTGTTATCATCAAGGTCTAATGAAAAGCTCACGTTCAGGAGATGTCTGGTGGGTAGATAACAATGAAATCCTTGATTCTAACTGTGACTGTAGCTTTTTTTCTGGTAGGTGGGGGTTTTTTTCTATCTTTAGAAAATCATTTAAAACTCAAATGAACGCTTCTGCTGTCAGAGAGAGATAAAACTGATGTAAAGTTTCTATCGTAGTATCCCATTCTCAGCTTAGCAGTTCCTGAGAAATAAAATACTGGGTTATATTGTAATCAGTCACTGGTATGTTTTGGGGATTAAGGTTCTGCAAACAAAATTCCAGAATTAAGTTTGCCTGTCCATTTCAGCTGATCTAGAAAGAAATGCTTCAGCTCATTTCAGTTTTGCTGCTCAGGAATGTACATCCTTTGCCTCTCATTAAAGAAGAAAAAGGTCTTTTCCATCATTAATTTCCACATCTTCTCAAAATGGAATAAAATTACTTGTCCACTGAAAAATATGAGTCTCATTCCCAGCAACTGATTCCTCGAAGTGCACATTGCTACTTCTCATGTATTAGTCTCCTTCCATCACAAACCACATTAACGTAGCACATTGATGTAATTAGTCTTTTAACGCCTACGGAGACGCTGCACGTGTCACACTGTGCTTCATCAGTGGAATGGAGTTAACAGGGAGAGTTCTATCGAAGACCATGTGCATGCTGTGTATATATGATCTTATAGTCTACTTTTTGTGCTATTTTTTGGGCCTTGAATTTACATCTGGCCACAGCCTGTGGCTGCACCTCAGCATTCCTGCATAGCTGCAGGCAAGGGCAGTGCTCAGCTCTCATTGGGAAGGTGGTGCCTTTTTCTTCTGATTTTTTGGTAACATATCATGGGGTAGTCTTGCTGTGCTGCTGCTGACTGGAAAATAATGTTGGAAGAGAAGCTGTCACTCAGCTTCTGTGGGTTTTGCCCCATGTAGCATAGAGCCATCCGTGCATCAGTGAGCCGTGGCCACCTTCATGTCAGGAGATCTTTTGCCTTAGGCTGTCATTGCAAACTTGCCTTGTTATTCATGAAATGCACTAATTAAGCATTCTCTTAATTATAGTGATTACAGTTTCCTCATCTTAGTGATTTTCCTGTGATTCAACTTGTGTGACATCAGTTTATTCCTTCTACGGATGAAGCATGTGAAATGGTTTCTTTTAAATTTTGAGTATTAGTCTAGAAGTACAGGTTTCACAATGTTTCCTTTCCCCAGGACAGTGATTTGACCTAAACACTGGAGCCTTCGTTGTCATTATAGAGGTATTGTTTCCTTCTTTGACCATGTCTGGCCATCAAGTTTTTGACCAAAATTTCAGTGTCACTAGGGAAATGATCATTTCACTCAGCTGGGATTCTCTTGCACACCAGTTTTTCCTCAGTCAAACCCCCTGGCTTCTTTCTCCCCTGGCCAGCAGCATTGTTGGGTCTGCCTTTGACCTTCAATAAACTAATTTATATTCCCTAATATAATTTCTTCCTCTTCAGTCTTCTCAACTCCTAGTTGCCCCACCTCTCCATCTCTACATAGTGAACTTGGTTTTTTCCTTCCTTTCTTCTTTCTCCTTTTTTTTTTTGGTCTTATTTTTATCATATAAGTGATGGCAGCAAAAGAAGTTGTGCAATACTGCTTCTACTGATTAAATTAGAACTAGAGTATCTAGTGCTTAGGGCAACCTTTAACAGCTTGATAATGTGATAAACTGGAAACAGACAGACCAGTAAAACTTCTTTCTTTGCCTAAATTCTGTTTTCTGCGTACATTAACTACGTCATCACTACCCTCTGTGCTGGCAGCAATGTTTAGCATTAATCCAAATTAAAGAATTCATGAGACAAAGAAATAGTGACAAGCTTGGACTGGACTATGACCAACATCATATGGATTTATAGGAGAAAGAAATGCAGCTATGAATAAATAGCCTTTCAGGAGTTAAATTCTGCCCTCACTACCTTTACTCTGGGCACTGTTGCCTGAACTTTAATGCTGCTCTTTGAGACCAGCCTTTAGAGTTTAAAGTCTGTTCTTCAAATACCAGTTTTCCAGGTTTTTTAAATTACTTTTATTAATATTGTTGCTATTGATAACACAGTTCACAGTAGACTTGTGGGTAAGAATACAAAGGCACACAAACCACATCCTCTCTGAGTGGCTAAAGACCAGGGCCCTGGGACATTTAATGTCAGATGACAGGAAGAAGTTACCAAGTGGGAATAGCATTTTAATTATTCTCTAAGTATTATAATTAAACAATAACTGCAACGTATGCTGTTTGTTTGCCACTTTTACTCACTGGACTTGTATGTGGTAAAGCAATGGCATTGCCAGAATATATCAGAGTCTGCAGAAAATGAATGAAGCAACTGGTAGATTAATGTCAGGCTGACTGACCTGCACCTGCCTCTGGGAGCTAACATATTGTGTTTGGAATTTTTGATTTAAGGAAGGGAAGTTCTGGTTTTAGATCAAGTCTTTGAGGGCATCTCCCACCCTACACAGTTAATGACAGGGAAACCTTTGCCATTAAAATAGTTCTGCTGCTTTACAGAACTGGGATGTCACCCTACAAGCCTTTGTTCCTGGTCCTAAGGAATAAATAAGCAACTAAAATATGCAATTGTCATGCCCAAAATTATAGGTTATAAAGAAACCATTTTGAGAACATTGGAATATGCAGTAGATATTTGAAGTACATCATCAGTGTCAATGAACAAAAAAGCCCAGGAGGAAATTTGGCATTTTGTCAAAATCTAAGTTATTAAAATACCATTCCGATTCTGACCTTTTGATTTCTTCATTAGATGCATGCAAATCTGTTCAGTTTCAAAAACAGTATTTTGAAATTAAGAATGTCAGCATCTCAAAATGAAATGTGTTCACTAAAATTTGTGTGACTTGTTTTGGTATTGTTAACTGGTACTTTTGAATCTTTTTCATTACTTATGTTCACTCCACTTTGGACCTTCCAAAAGTTTACATCCTGAAATTCCTTGCAGACTAAAAATTTCATTGACCAAAATCCTGCATACTGGATATTACATCTGGTACCTCCTGTGGTACTAAAACCTGTCTAAATATACAGAAAGATTATTTGTCTTTAGTGTCACATAATTTGAGATTTTCAATACTCAGACTTCCTGAGTGGCAGTTGATCAGTGTTTGCTGGGCTTTTGGAGGCCCTTCTATATTAGAGGTGATTTTTTTTCTATCCAGTCTCTACAGCTTGTAGCTCCAGTGGAAAGTAACCATCAGCTACTGAACTGACACTTTGGGAAAGAACAAGCCAGGGTTCATTTGTATGTTTTTCTTCCTTTTCCCTAAACCAGATTTTAGTGCTTTTAAGATGAAATACCTCTTTTTTATGGTGAGAACATAAATAATATTGTAATTTCTGGGGTTCTGGGTAGGACCTGAAGATGATGGGGTTCATAGATTTCATGAGAATTTGAACAATGAAAGGTTGTTTTGACCTCTCTGGGAGCATCTGCAAGATTGCACTTTAAATTCTCACATTTTGACCTTCCAATATAATTTCAAAATGACAATAATCCAATCTTACTGCGAATAGAAACAGTTGGTTCCTTAAATGAAAATGACTGGTAATTGCAATTTAATTTTTTATTAGAAAGATAATTAATTTTTTTTCTAAGTAATTTGCAGTAATGCCTGTGTGTTCAGGTGTTGTTACTGTCAGAGACCACTAAATATTTGAACATTTTTTCTTTGATGGGACAGCAATAGCTAAATCCCTAACCACAGACTTGTGTTAGGAGCATCTGTGTTTGAGTTATTTTCTGGTACCTAGGGAAGAGACAGGAGGCTGAAGAGGTTTCTCATTCACTCCCAGCCACTTTTTGGCCCTGCAGTTGGTAGCCTGGGCTGTTCTTGGCAGTGCTGCTGATGCAGAAAAGCAGTGACCTGCTAAAGCACTGAGGCTTGGTCCTACCACCACATCCCCAGAAAAGCAGGTTCAGTGAAACCCATGGATTATACCTGCGAGTAGGAAAGAGACTAAATTTGTGGGTAAAAAACTTTGCTTAGGAAGTATTACTGTGTGGTTTTGAATATTATGGTATGGTCAAAATCTCATCCTGACTCTGCTGAAGCTGTCGAAGGTCATTGGCTTGTGCTGAAGTTAGCAATGGGGGCTGTTCTTTTCAGCCACTGAAATCTTTCCTGTATTTTGGTGACAAATATGTGGTAATTATCATAGAACTATTCTATTCATTATCTGAATGGGCAGAGTGTCAAATGTAGTGCAAACAGGGATATATAGATATATATATATATATGGAGAAATTTACAGAATGTGTCTTAATCCACTTGTATTATGCAGGTCAGTGACAGTCGAACACAGAGGGACCTTCCTTGTTTTTTGTTCCTTTCCTGGATTTCCCATACTCTCATAGCAAAGTAAAACAAGCTTTAAATCTCAAACACTGTTTGGATGGATGGGTATACTCTACCCATATTAAAAGACACTCAGTTAGGGATGATACAGACCCAAACTGTGCTTATGAGCAATAAGCTAAGAGAAAAACTGGAGATCTGTAAGTCTATTAAAACCACAGTAAGTTACACTGATGCAGACGTGTGCCAGAAGGTCAGAAGGCAGTATTTTTGCATGTAAAACACAATGCAGAGGGTCCAGCCTGGTGCTCTGTACCTGGCTGGAACAGTGCTACAGTGCAATTCCATCTTGTTTCAGTACTAGACGGTGCTTCAGTCACAGAGATACTGCTTTATAGTACATGTTGTGGTAAATTTTCACTGTTATTCATCCTAACATTTTAATAATAAAAGTATGTCTTCCATTGCAGTATCTCAAAATATTTGTGAAGTGCTATGGATAAGTCCAAGGGGACTAATTTGCAGAGTCTATTTTTTTGTCTCATATACTATATGAGACTAGTCTATATTTTGCACATATACTCTTTATTACATTTTATTTGTTCAACTTCCAACATCATTCTACAGCTTTATAATAAGTGATAAAAATGTATTATGTATTTCATGTCATTATTTGTATGACTCAGTACCTGTAAATGCAACTGCTATGAGTGAGGAATGAAGTTGCATAGTTGCTCTGAAAACAAGGCTCCTTGTGGGACTAAATGGCAATTTGGTTACGTGACATCGGGGGACATTGCACACATTTTTGTTCCATCATGTCACATCAAGTCATTAACAACAATTACGATTCCTTTTTAAGTCAGTAAAGCTACAATATTTTCAAGCATATGTATCCTTATTCTCCCACCCACCTCTATTGCTTTTTTCCCTCTGTAATCTCAGCACAAACTTTCTGATTTTCATTCTTATGTGCTCCCTAAAGGAGCTGGGCAAGTCTCAGAACCAAACAGTTCTTGTTTAGCTCCTCTCTGGAGCCTGGACCAGATGGTACAAAAGAACATGCATCCCCAAAGAGTTGCATAAAAAGTCTGTGGAGGCCTGGTACACAGCGGAGCTGTACTGACTAAAACATTTGCATAAATCTTCCTGCAGCTCCATTAAACAATGGAACTGGGCTGGGAGGAAATAAAGGTTTCAGGCTGCTTCTAGCTGGGGGTTTCTGTCATTTGATTTTTAGAATATTCAGTACAACATCCTAAAGAGGTCAGAGAAATGTCCTGGAATGCTTGGCAGGTTTGCCAACCAGGGCCAATCAAGAAATTAAACTAGATGAACCTCTTACCGTCTAAAATTAATGTTGTTCAGCTCAATCTATGTAATGTCTTTTCATCCCTAGAAAATTGGCTTGTCCTTTATAGAAAATAAAATTAAGTAAATTAGTTTTCAATCTATTATTTTAAGTTTATTAGAATTACAACATTGAGAGAGCTATAGAGAAAAGTTCTGCTAAATTGTAAGCATTTTATGTGTTTAAATTAACAAAGCCTTACAACACCTGTTGACAGATGCCTAATTTTAAACTTGTTTAAAATTATCTACATAGTCAGCAGTTGAGTTAGAAACAGACCCAATGAGTCCTGATTAACTGGACAACACTTTAAGTAAATGAGCCACCCTAAACACCTTCCTCATTATCTGTGGCTCATTTGATTAAGTAGCAGAACTGTTCTTTAGAGAAGAGGTTGATTCCCTTGTGATCTAAGGTTGACCTCAGTTGTAAAGTTTTGCATCAAGTAACATAAAGCTGTGTTAGAAACGGTGAGTAAGGACGGCTTGAGAAGGCCTAAAGAAGGGAGGGTTTGGAACACAAAGTTGTATGGATCGGGCTTGGGAGAAAACTCTTGACTGCTCTTAGCAATCCTGCAGAAGACAGGTGCCTTACTCCTAGAAATGTGTAGTTCTGTCATGGATCATCAGATGATGTTTGTGGAGTGTTGTGTGAAATTCATTACAGACCTGAGGTAGACAATTCAGATGTGTTTCCTTTAATTTTCATTCGTTTTCCTCACTAAGGAGAAAACATTGAGATAATATGATTAGTATTAAGAGCATCCTTAAGGAGTTGGTTTTTAATTTCTCTTGAAAAACGAAGTATTTGGGGAATTTCTTTAGATGAAAAACAAAGATAAGGTTATGTGGGAATTCAGACTTTCTTTTACAACCACAAAGAATAAAAACTTTTTTTTTATGATGTACTGGTATAACCAGAATTTCTGGGTCTGTTTTGAGTGACTTAATTTGTTTAAAGATGGAGATAATCAGTCAATGAAAATGCATTCATCTGGTCTGCAACCTACTTCCAGTTCTCATTTGCTCCTACTGGATAGATCTGCCTGCCAAGCATCATTTTGGTGAGCTTTGGAGATGCGGGAACTCTCTGAAAAAGATTTCACTTTAGTTGCCACCCAAATTATTTCAATCCCATGTTTGCACATGAAAGAACACTGTGAATCACTTGCCTATTCAGCTCTTCTCCAGTTCTCATTCCCAGCAGCACTGACAATGATAACACAGCAGTACTTTTGGTCCCAAATTCAGGTTTATCTACCAGGAATTACTATTGCTGTGTCTGTTAAAGCTCTCTCAGTTGTAAAAAGAAAATCAATATTCATTTGATGTTTGCAGCTGGAACCTACACTAGGTAGAAATGTAACAATTTTGCTGTTGTCAGCATAAGTCCAGAACTGAGCTGACAAACAGAAATTCAGAGGAATGACTGAAAAAGCTTGTTAGTATGCCTGCTCTTAACCCAAGGAAGAAGTGAGCATTTGAACATTATCAAAAATGCTTTTCGAGCAGAAGGTTTGGTTACACAGCTCTTGACTCAAGGAGTTTTTTTAAAAAATAAGATCTACTTGTAAAGAATTTATTAAAAATAATAGTTGGACGGAGGGCCTGGAAAATGCAGAATAATGCTTTTTAACACTTTTTCCCCATTTGCTTCATTAAAGTATTCCATTTGAGTGAAAGTGAGAGTGTGTGCTGCTCTGCTGTTTTTACTTTTCTCTTCTTGCTTGTCTTCCTAAAGAGAGAGAACCAGGGATTCCTTCAGTTCCTGTCTTTGATCAAGCCTTGGGTTTTTTCTGAGAATAACAGAATTCTGGGCCCTCAAGTTAAAATTTTTCGGGCTTTGTTTTCTTTTAAATACAAATATATTTCTAACTGAAGAGTCGTGTTTTCAAAAGTGCATAACACCCTTTGAAAGAAGATTTTAGCACATTTGTAAACAGGGTTTGGTCTCCTTTCAGGTTGAAAAATTCAACTTCCCAAAAAAAGGTACAGTATTTCTGTGGCTAATGTAAACGTCGAGTCATGGGAAATTAATTCCTTGATAATAAGGAAATATCTAAAAATCACTGGGCAGAATCTGTCACAAGCTGTGTCAGAGAGATTGGCATGGGAGAGATATTCCATTCTTAGCATCCAGAGCCAATCTGCAGGTTCATTTTGCTGCAAAAACCAGATTGCTTGTGCAGGTTCCTTCAGTAATATTTGTCTATCCTTCTTTTATCAAAGACTGCATAAAACTGCGATAGCAAAGATTAAAATGTGGTGAAAAATAGATATGCAGTGTAGAAAACAATAGTAATTTGCAAGAATGGAAATGCTCCCTAGTGAGGCCATGCCCTTGACCTTGGAAGGGATCCTGCCTGAGCTACCACAGCTCTTGGCTATGTACAAAACAAGAAGCAGAGGCACAGTCCTTAGAGACTCCCCTGGGAGTGCTCAAACCTCCAAGGGAACAGCTTTGTCCTGGTTCTCAATGGTCATGTGAGCCTTGGAAAACTGCTCCTGACGGCGAAGGCTGCGCCTGTCAGGGGGAGATCAAAGAACGGGTGTGAGAATGGAAGCAAAGCTGCTGCCAAAGTATCTGTTATGTGTCCTTGGGCCTTTGGAAACGTGAAGGTGGGAAAAGCTGCTCATTCATCAGTTCAGTGGGTACCACCCAGAGAGCATGGGAAAGGAAGTTTTTATTTAGGGACTTTTTAAAATCAAAGCCATGCAAATTTAAAAGCAGGAAGGTAAGGTAAGGGGAGGTGTGTGTGAAATAATTTGTGCTGATTGTAGAAACAGTGGCCAAATTAATCAGACCCAGATAGCAACATTGCTGAAGTTTTGTTTCAAACTATAACTCTGATTTGCAAGCTAATGGTTCATTGCAAAGACTTGGCTTTTTTGGTCATTTTTTGATTCTCCAGTTTTAATTTTGTTCAGATCAAATGCTTTGGATATATTTAGCAAGTATGTTCTTACAGAGATTTAAAATATGAGGGTTCTTGAAACAAACTTTATGCAAAGTTGTTCAAAACCCACGCTACTGGCTAAATTGTCAGGTACCTTTATTTCCTGTGAGGAGGAAGTTGGATATAGATCGTAGCCGTAAGATGATTCATGTATTTCTTGCTCATCTCCCAACTGCTTCCCTCCTACATAAAATACAAGATGCAGTTTCTCCTACAGATATCTGTGCAAATCAGTCTCACACACATTTTCTTTCTGTACACAGATAGGTGGACAATCCAGATATAAAGAGATTAAAATAGTTTGACGAGGAATACAGTTCATAGAATTTTAATTGATACAGTAAATCTTCTGCATTTCTGCTCACTTAAACCAAAGAACTCAAACAAGATTCTTGAGATTATTTTATTCTAGTATTTAAAAATGTATGGTTTTGTGCCACATTTTGAGGATTAATATATGCCAGTCTCTTAAACATAAGCAAAATGTCTTTCTCTTTCAAAGGAGCATAAGCATTTTAAAAACACAAAAGAGTCCTGAATTGATTTACAATGATTAGAAATGCTGTTTATATAACCTGCTTTTTGGCAATGGGCAAGTGTAGTATCTGATATGTAAATACTGTATTCTGAGCACAAAGGGTCCAGCTCCGCCAGCTCTTCCATTTAGACAGTTCCTTTAAGATAAATAAAAATTCTCAGGCGGGATTAAACTTTGCTACACTATGCATAAATATTTTTTCATACTAAGAAGCTAATGAGTAGCCTTTTTTTTTTAATGTATGAAAAAGAAGGGAGATCTTTTTTCTTTTTCCCATAAAAACACAGCTTTTCAATGCATACGTCATTTAGTAACATGTCATTCAAGATAAGAAGGATAACAATTTTGTAAACACAAGCCCCCAAATAATATTTTAGTATTCAGGAATGGAATGCATGACACTGAGGTACATTTATCCTATAAATTGGCTTGCACTGAAATTGGGAATCATCTAATATAATGACAAAAATCTCTTCCAAAGGAAAAAGTGATTCAGCTGACAAACTGGCAATTACTCACACAGACTTTTCAAGTCTGTCTTTAAATAAAACATTTATTAAAGCATTTTGCTATATGCCTCATGTCACCCGCAGCAAGATGAATGCTGCATTACCTTCCATCAGTTACTTTCAATTAAAAATATTTAAAAACATGTTGATGTAGCTGGAAATGCACAGGCTTTAGATTTTTGGAACAGTGAGATTTACTTTTTGGTGATGACTGGCAAAGATTAATGAAATGGGTATATTTGTTAATTTGATGGCTACAGAGTTTTATTCATTCATAGGAAATCTACATCCAGTTTATGCTTCATAACCACCACTGATCGTAGCTACTGTAATTGCAGAGCCAAATAAAGCCAGGTTGGATTGCCTTTGCTTGCCCCGTTGTTTTCTGCCCCGTGCACTGGTTAGATATTGACAGCAGTTGTTGTGATTCTTTGGTTGCTCTTTTCAGTACACAGGCTTAGGATGACACGGCATCCTAGCCAATGAATATTACCAGAAGGCATTAATCCAGTCAGTTTGGCATAATTTATTAGGCAGCACACAAACTAATAATCTGTTCCTGTGTTAAATATTATGGCACTTAAGAAGAGAAAGATCCCATTTTTTAAGCTGAAAGAAAGTTCAAGGCAGGGTTTGTTGAAAGAGGCCATATATTTAACTTTGTTAATTGTTATGGTTAGAAATAAAGTTTGAATGCAGCTTCTTGTACTTGGAACCAGTGTCCCTGAAGAAGAGAGCTAACGAATACCATGTGTACCTGAAACCTGATCTTTTTTATCCCCTCAGGGGTACCACCTGGGGTAATAACTGTCCTTTGTCTGCCTTTGAACCTTGCTTTATGTACTAGTTTGAAAGCAAACCAGTGAGACTCCAAGTCAGAACAATAGGAAAATTAAAATAAATGCAATAGTACAGAGACACTGACAGAGTCAGAGTACCACCTGACATCCTGTGAGTCACAGTGGTGGTAGCAGTCCAATTAAATGGTGGCTGCAGTCCTGTTGAATCGGTTCTGTTGAAGCGGTGATCCTGTAGAAGGGTCTGGTCTTCCTCTGAAGGCCCAGTGGTGGTTATGTAGCTCTTATCCTCTGAGAATCCAGTAGGAAAGGGCTGACTTTGGTGTTCCAAACCTCAGATTATATCCAGGTAGGACTGCTTGGTTCCTCCCCTTGGGTGGAGCATCTCACAATGGGATGATGTAATTTTGAGTCATGCAGTGAGGCTTGATGGCCCATTAACAGAAAATATCCCCTGGAGGGAGTTATCAAGGATGTGTCATGGAAGAGATAAAGAATGCTGCCCCACCTGGTTTTAACAGCTTGTGAAGATGGTGATAGAATGCATAATTTTGGTCACATTTTACACACTAACCTAAGACACTTTGCTAGTATCTTTGATATAGAAACATCTGTACTGTTAAAGCTGTGTGTGCACCCACTTTATGTGTCAGTGTCGCATGGATATATAAGGCTTGGCAAAATATTGATAGCAAGCACCCTATTGATGGATTGCATGCTACTAAATCCGTAGGAAAATTTAAAATCTGGGTGTGAATGCCTTGTTTACCAAGGACATTCTGCTAGAAACTAGCCAAAATTATATCTCAAATTAAAAGCAATTAAAGTAAGAAAAATGTATCTTAGTCACCACAAAAGAAATGGATATGAATTTCTAACCTCTCTAAAGAACATTTGGCACAGTTCTGTGAGCAACACCTGGAGTTTGTGGTGTATTTTGAAAGTTAAGGCAAAGTGAGTGGAAAGTCATTATTAGGACCCAGCAGTCTGTGCCATTTATTTATGGTAACATGCACTGTTTTTCAACATATATATGATAAAGGTCCCACTGTATTCTGTTCTCATGCTAGTCTGTGTATGAAGAACTACATCTCAATCAAAGCTCTTTGCTCCTGCTCTCACCAAGAGCTGTATTTCCTGCTAATCTTAACTGAAGAAGGAGTAATTTGAAAACCAGATCTGTCTGGGGTGGGGTGGGAGGAGGATGCAGTGGGGGGTACTGCCGTGTCATCCTCACACCCACCTGCCAAGAAACCTCAACCCCATAATAAAAGCATGACGCTGCTTTCTAGCTGCAATTCTCTCAATAGGCATCAGTGGGGGAGTCCCTTTTTTGTGATTGCTTGATTACCACCTCAACAAGGAAATGGCATATTTTAGACTTGGGACAAAATGAAAATGGAATGAAACCCCAGTACATGGGATTGCTAAGGGAACAGAAGCTGGACTTTGGAAGTTTGAGTTTCCTCTAGTCCAGGAGACCTTCTTCTTGTTTTTAAAGGTCCAATATAAACAGAGAAAGGAGTGATTTTTACAGAGTTGTGGCAGCTTACAGAAGAGCTGAATGATAGGACAAGGAGGAATGGCTTTAAACTGAAAGAGGAAGGTTTAGATTAGCTATTATAAATAAATTCTTTACTCTGAGCTTGGTGAGGCCCCAGCACAGGGCACCCAGAGAAGCTGTGGAGGCCCCATACCTGGAAAAATGTTCAAGGCCAGGTTGAACAGGGATTGGAGCAACCTGGTCTAGTGGAAGGTGTTCCTGCCTGTGGCAGGGGATTGGAACTGGTCTCTTCCAACCCAAATCATTCTGTGATTCTGTGATTAGTGAAACAAAGTTGCAGCTACAGAAAAGTAATTCTCTCTGGACTCCTCTGGATATATTTTTGTGCATAAACACATGTACTAGTACTCAGCAAAGATGAGATAAAATTGTGACATTAAAAACTTTGTCTGTTCTCCCAAGTGTTTTATAGAAGTTCTCAAACATTTAAACTACCTGCTCAGAACTTCAGAATTTCAACTTCCTTCAAGGTTATTAATTTATAATCACTTTAGTTCACCTACATGGGGTAATTTAATATTCTTTGAATTTTTAATATCTTTTCAAGATTGATATTTATTATGTGTTTATAACATTCTGTTTGAATGCCATTAAGCAGTGTGGTAACATAATAATGTAGTACATCTGCTACAGAATGTTCAATAATATATACTATTGTTTCTCTGAGAAAAAAAGAACCCTTGGGTGTTGAGAGGCTCTAAGCAGGAGGCTGTGCTGACAGAAGGGAATTTGAGATAGCGGGGTTCCTTGAAGGTCCTCAAGAACGAGACCAGAATTTATTTGTAACAAGTTTACTGTAATTGAAGTTAGTAATTGTCTTGAGATAGCATGACTCCCATTAAAAAAAATTCTCAAGAATAGTGCATAGAAATTCATGAGCAAAATTAAATTGTGATCTGAGATAGTAAAGTAAACCATCAAAGGTAATATGTATCCAGATTAACTCTTAAGAAAACATCAGAGGGTTTTTAAAATATATATATAAAATCTGCTCTCCCTCCTACTTCCCTTCTTTCTGTCTCTTTGGCTGCTGACTCTAATGTCTGCACATATATCCTAATGTCTATGGGGCTCTGTATGGGTAGTAATAAATAATAGTATCTCCAACTGATGTTACTAGAAATGACAGCTTCTGAAATATAGTCAGTAATCTGACATATAAATCTTCCTTTGGAATCTTAGCAAATTCTATTTCTCTTCTGGATTTGTCAGCTGCCTTTCAGATTCACGATCTCTGTGGTTTGGTTGATGTCTCTTTCAAACCACATGGGATAATCAAAGTTGCCCTTGTTGGATGCCATTAGAATCTTTTTAAGAAACCACAGGGGCCTTCACAAGGCAATAGACCGATAGCATGGACATCCCCAGAGCCTGGTGCTCTTGAGCTGCTCATTATTCCTGCATAGGTTTCAGAAAAGTGACTATGCAGCTCTCTCATCTGGGAACCAGTGCTAATCCAGATGAAAATTAGAGGATCCTTGCTTACAAAGTGGCCAAATCTTAAAAAAAAAAAAAATTACACAAACAATATTGACTCTTCTAACAATTTTTTCTTTTTTTTTTTTTTTTAGGGGGGGGTTGGTAGTGTGTGTTTGGATTTTTTTTGTTTGTTTCATTTTATTAAGCCATTGTGGCAGATCTGTGTGGTTGTTCATTTTATACTTCTGGTTCTTAACTAAGCACATTGTTCTAATAGCCCACCTAGCACACGGTCTTATCTAAAATGCTAAGGAGACTACTAAAGCATGTAAAAACAAAGTTGAAGTAGGTAAATCCAACATGTGAATGTTTTGTCCATTTTTTCTTTAAAAACTGTGCAGTGGTGCTGATGTGGATTCCTGAGGCTCTGAGACAGGACAACCAGTCACACAGGAGTCTGGCATTAATGTGAGTCTGCTGTTTTCTTGACACCAAACAAAATACCCTCCAAGATTTCCAGACAATTTTTAAGATTAACTAGAACAATCAAACTTAATTAGCATATTTTATCAGTCGGATGACTCCAAATGTTTTTGTGAGAGTTACAGAGTACATTTGAATGATTTAGTTTTCATTTCTTAGCAGGAGCTAGACCTTTGTTTATGGTAAGGTCAACATACCTGCATCTACCAAGGCTCTTGTTCTACATCCCAAATGAATTCAGCAGTTTGTAATTTGCTGGATAGAGAGATGTGCACAAAAAATTACTGGGGTTCTGTGTTCATTTGCAACAGAGCAGATGTGCTCCAATGCAAAGCAACCACTGGAAATGCTTCCATTTGATGTTATTATTTTGTTGAGGGTAGGGATTTGGGAAAAGGGGCTCCTTTGGAACTGTGACAAATGGTTTACCAGATCATGCTGTAAGTTTAACTGTAGGTAACGTAAAGATTCTTTTACCTTATTGATCTTAATCAGATACCCCCTTCAATTTTATAAAATATGTCTATTCCAGAGTGATACAAAGAGTGTTGGTCTCCTGTGGTTCCTTATCTTTGGTTCCTTATCTTCAGTCTCTCATCTGAACATGCATTTGATTTTCCCCTCTGAAATGCCCAATAATTTTGGAGCTGAAAGCAAATCCTTCCAAATAAAAGGTTTTGGCCCCAGTAAATCCAGAACGGAATAGTAAAATTCTAAGGAATGACAGCAAATAATACATGAAGCTTTGGAATATTGGGCCTAGAGCCAAAATAGACAAGAGTGTCAAAAACACAAGCTGGAAGAACAAGGTCTTTGTCAGTGGCACTTGGGGATATTTGGAACCATGTTGTGTACTTTTATTGGCCAAGGGGCAAGGGATCCATGTCTTGTTGCAGTCCTCTGCATGTACTGTTTTGATTCAAAGTTTTACTAATGTGATCTTGAATAATCTGGAAGGAAGAAAAGGGCAGCCTGTTTCCAGGCAAAGGGCTTGTGTGCTGATGTTTGTAAGTTGGCACCAGCACCATAGGGTAGACAGCGTGGGACATGTATAACCTCTGGATATTTTAGGGAAATACCAGGCCACAAGAATAAAATTTGAAGGCCAAAAGAACTCCAATCCTAAAAATAACATACTCAAACAATATGGGAGATAGATTGTTAAGTCTTTTCTTGGAAAATCTGCTTCTGATAGAATGGGACAAGGGAAGAAAAGCCAGGATGTAGGCTCCTGAGAGTGAGCTATAAATGTGCTATAAAAATGGGATAGCTGTATTTGATTTTTTACTGTTCTTACTGGGCTGATCATGCATTAAACTGAGAAATCTGTGGGTTTGTAACACATCAAGCTGAAAGCTTATTTCTGTATACTGCAATAACCAGGTAAGAATGCAGTTACATAGAGATGTATTATAAATACATGCTAATTGCTATCAGCAGTCATGTTTTGAAGATCGTGCATTTTTTATGCATAGCAAGCTGCTAAAATATCCTTAGTAGTTATTTCTGCATCATAGCATCTTTATTGGAAAAGCACTAGCTAAAAGGTATTCCATTTTAGGATTTCCACCAAGACTTTGAAAGCTCCTGGTAAAGGTGCAAGAGGGATGTGACAGACATTGCATTAACATAAAGCTCAGAATACTTACTGCCTTCTGCTTCCCAGGGAAGCAGTCACTCAGGTTCCTGTAAAGGCAAAAAGCATAAAGTGACTGGGATCTGTTATCAGCCCTCTTGGGCAGAACTGCGATACAGAGTGCTCTGCTTAATATTTCTTATCACTAATTTTGTGCATGATAACTGAAGCATGAACAATATACAAGTGGGAAGCAAACTAGATCTATAGCTGCATAGTCAAGCCTATCAAAATATATTGCTGAGCTCCTACAGCCAAACAGTTCTGCAGAATATCAGTTGAAACAGGATGTTCCAGCTCACTGGGTCTTCACTCACCATATGCTTGTGCAGCCTTACCTGTAATAGCAAATAGCTGTGCTCAAGGGCAGGATGCATTAAAAATTGGGAAGGGATGTTGGAGTGAACTTGCGCGATATCAAAAACTGTTGGGTTTTGTTACTTGCTGTGTCCTACTGAGTTGTGAGGCGATGATGATGAAGTCACTGAGTCTTGCTGAAATCACTCACATGAGTGAGGAGTGTATATTACTCATAGAAATCTGTATTTGCAAAGCCATGCCGTAGAGATTACCCGGGAGAAAATCCACTCTTGTCTGACTCTTCGTTCTGTGAGAGAAGTAAGAGAGAAAATGATGGCGTTGCTCTGTGGCTTGTCTGTTTAAACAAGAAAGGTTCTCTCTTCTAAACTTATCTTGTACAGGAGGAATCATCTGCGTATTTTGACCAATGTACAGGCAAACATTTTTTCTGAGAACATGGGATACGGGGTGGGATTTCCTGACAGTCCCTGCATCCTTCATGCACCTGTGTTAGCTGTGGGTTACAAACCTTACACTGGTGAAGAGCCTGAAGATGCTCTCTGGTTTTAAAGCAGAACCTAAGGATCATTGTGATTTTTTTCTGTTTCTAGTGTGAGAAAACACTAAGCAGAACGCTGAAAGGAGAATAGTAATGTCTTGGTTTATAATGTGTCAAATGCATGATTTTTTTTTTACATGGTCACATGTAACTACAAACTATTTTTCTGGCAATTAATGCACAAATGCTACAATTAGACTATTGCGAGGAAACACATGCAGTTTATAGTTCCCTGTTCTTTTAATAGCAAAAGTCTATGAGTTCTCTTAGAGGAAGTAATTGAAAAGTTCAGCTAGATGGAGTGTCTATTAATGTAACATTTTTCCTATATATAATGCTAAGAAATATTCAAAAAGTTTCAAGGCTTGAGGACTGAGGTACAAACAGGCCCAGCAACACCTAACAGTTTAAAATTTCAAGTTAGACTTTTTCTTAGGAGGGGGGAAGATGTTTCGTTTTAATTCCAGCAAAAAAGCTTACAGCAAGGAGAATATCACTGTGTGTTTACCTCACTTCCCTTTTTATTTGGTCCTGCAATTACAAATTTATCTGAGTGGATGGGTCCCAGCACCTCCTGAAAATCTTGGTAGGTAACCGGTGCTGCTCCCAGTAAGGTTGGAACTGGGCTGCCATTGAAGTGTTAAATATTGGAAGAACAAAATCTCAAGGCAAAGGGAGGATGTTGTTTTCCTTTGGTGTCTGCTCCAGTCAGTGCACTGACACACCTGTGTCTTGCTGTGAGTTAAACATCATTCTGCCACTGGCAGATAATCTCCACAAAGATTCTTCCCTGCTGGCCGGTGGCTTGGGAATCCAGCTGGGGAATCCAGCTGGGGAGAGAGTCTGGGCAGGATTGTCCTGAGCTCCCTGTGAAATCTGTTCAGTAAATGTGGTTCCATACCCAGAGCTGATCGGGTTGAACAAGATCTCAGGCTGTTCAGGGGTAGTGTCAGATAGCACATTTCCCCCCCCAAAATATTTTTCTTTTTTTATTCTAGAAATCAATGTTTTTATGATTAATCTTACTGCTAATGACGTATTTTTTTCTCTTTAAATGTGCCCTTCTTGTAACACTGAGGGCAGTAACAAGCTGGTGCCAAGTGCAAGTCAAATAAATGGGTAATTGCTAAGGGGAAATACTAGGAACTGCTATAAAATTATATACCATTAACAGCATTTTATTTTGACCATAAATGGCTATAATTATTCTTTTATGAATATTTCAGAAGACTGGGACAGGTTATTGAGACAGGATGAGGTAGGAAATTGTTCAATTTAACTGTACTTTCTTCACATTAGAAACTCTGGCAATGCTATTTTCCTTTTTAAAGCACAATTTGTCATTTCTGTCCAAATAATTAGTTTGAGCAGTATGTAAATGCTCTTGTGATACCAGTTGCAACTTCATCATTCTAATAAGTATATCTATAAACCAGCACACATGCATGGGAATAAACTTGTAGAGTAACTGGTAGTGCAAAAAAACCATCCAAAGTAAGTTTCTATCAGAGCTCTGTAGGCCATGGCACCACTTTCATGCTTGGTGAAAATCCTATATTGCTTAAACCATCTTGATAACCAGAATAAAATGATGAATCTTTTTACATTAATTAAACATATTACCTAAATTTTGGATTATAAATACTCTTTTATCTTTGCTGTTTTTCATTTCTGTGTTACGAAAAGGCTTACAGCACAAGAGATGTGTTGTGAAGGGGAAAGAATCAGAAAATACTTTGAAAATTTAAAAGAAAACATTCCGTATAGTTCTTTTCCTAAGAGCAAAATTACAGTGCACTTAAGAGAAAGAGAAATGGTAGTCAAAATAACAAAAACAATATTAATAATGACCCCTAAAAGATTTGCAAGCAGGCAGGTTAATCTCTTTTTCTTCAGTACACCTATCTGAACTGCAGCACAAAGTAATTAATTACAGGTTCTGGTACAGAAATGCCTCACATATCATCTTTGGATGTCTGCCTTTTCATAACGTCCTAATTAGTCCTTTTTACACTGTGACTTCATTAAAATGCGGGAGGTGGTAGAACAACGTTGACATTTGAAAGGGCTGGACTTACATTCCCTGATAATCCACTGGAGTAACACAAACTGCTTTGCTTAATTACCAGACAAAAGCAACACGTTTTCCAAGCTGCCTTGCTCTACAGATGTATAAATAAGCCTTAGCTCATTTAACTGGTGTGTTTTTCATCTGTGAGTAGTTTGGGGATGTTTATTTACCTGTTAAAGCTGTTACATCGCACTGTTGCTGCTGACAGGCTGTGCTGACCCTGCCTATTACAGAGGAACTGCACAAGTCTTCCCTGACTTCAACCTTCCTTCTGATGTCCAGTTGCTCTCCTAACCTGGATAACTGAGTTTATGTCCAGATCCTCCAGGATTAGACTCCTCCAGAATGAATAGAGTTTGGAGACTTGGCCAAGTCATTCCCCTACCTCCTCTTATTCCACCTGTCCATGTGAAGTTTTCCACTGACATTTTCACTGAAAAAAAAATCAATTTAACATTTGAAGTAGAGACATTTCTATAAAAAGGGACAAAAGACAATGTGTCATTTCCAACTTTTGAGAATGTCCATTCCTGAGTGCTGAAGAATGTGTGTTAACTGTGGAAACCTGATCAAACCTCAGTGCATTTTCCTATAGAGTGTTTCTACAGGCAGGGGGTTTATTTTTCATACTGTTTCTTGAAGGTGCTGAGATTTGTTTTTCACAAATTTGATAAGTTCCTCTCTACCCAAAGTTAAGGGTGTTTTCTAGAACGGGTGGGACTTTGCTGAGAGTCTGGTTGATTAGGTTTTATTCATCCCTGCTGTAAAATAAAAGCCTTGTTAGATCTGGTGCTGCAGCTAGAGCTGCATACATTGGACAAACACAAGACAAAGCTAAGCATGTGGTGGTTTGAGCCAAATTTCAGGGAAACGTTCAAAAAGAATGTCTCCTCCTCAAAGGAAGATGGGTTACAGCCACCCCTCCCCCACCAGGTTCGGGGGAAAAAAAGATTTTCCTTGGAGGAATGTGAAAAAAAGAAAACAAAAACTATTTATTTACAAACACACAGGAAAATAATAATAACAACAACAACAATAATAATGCTAAATAACAAAAACCTCTCGTTGTGAGAGAAAACCTGAAAGATTTTAGAGTCCTTCTGTGGGTGTGGTCTCTCTCCTCCTCGGAGCTGGGTTGGCATGGGGGCCACCCAGGCCAGTGGAAGGTCCCTGGGTTCTGATGTTCTGGTGTTCTGAACAAGTCCAGAAGAGAAGACAAAAGAAACCAAAGTCCCGGAAAAAAAACACTCTCCGTCTCTCTCTGAAGAAGCAGAGCTGAAAAACAAAACTGGCTGAAAAGCAAGAAGAGTTCTCCTCAGCCACAAGCAGCTAATCTCTGTGTCCTTGAAGTACAGACTGTTTGAAAAGTTCATTCAGTTTTTTTCTCTCTTTCTCGCACTCAGTTTTAAAGGCATAGAAAGGCACAGGAATCATGTCTGGGCATAGAACGGTGATAGGGATACACAGCATAAAGTCACCCCAAGACAATATCCCTTCCAAAATAAAAAAAAATCTGAAAGAGCAATCCATAAATGATATGAAATCTATGAAGGCATTATGTGTTTATATAATATTAGATTTATTATTGAAGTGTAAATGTTACTTTAATTTTCTAAATTTCTTTAATTTCAATTTACCTGCTAGATATATAGACAACATTGAAAAATCACTTGTAGAATGGGTTTTTGTTATGGCCTGAAGATGCAGCTTATCACAGGTAAGTAGAATATTGCATTGATCTCTGCTGTAGATAAGACTGCTGGGGAGCAGCTGCCTTGTTACTTGAAAAAAATGCTGAGCACAATTCAAACATACTGGGGAGTTTCATGTTTGTTTTGAACTGAGCTGTAATAAAAAGGGCAAACCCTGTGTTACCAGGTACATGGGCAAGAGGAGTCTGCTGGGGATCAGGAGAGAGTCTGGAAATGGTGCTCAGGGTCTGCATGGACTCCACGATCAGCTTTTGAGTGAGGAGGGGAGGCACCTGCTGCACTGAGCACCTCCTAAAGGCATGGACCTCACGGGCCTCTCACTTCTCAGTGCATACCAAGGGGCAAAGCAACTTAGTTTGCTTCTGCCTCCCATCCTGCCATGGTGCAGTGAGTGGGACACTGTGCACAGCACCCTTGGGAGCCTGTCCTCTAACCAGGGAGGGTGAGCCTGGTGAGCAGGGAGCTCATGGCAAAGGATGCTCCTTGCTAGGAATGTTATTTAAAGAGTATCAAGGGACTGAGTGAGTACACTTGTCTTACTGTGTTGGATGAAGAGCTATTACCAAAAATAAAGTATGTTGGCACATTGTGAAATGATAGCACTTAAAAGATGAGCAGGATTTGTGTTCTAGAGAGTCATCACAGGGTACAAGTGCACGCATTTGGTGTGCCCAAGTGGCTGCTCAGTAATTCAGGAGGAAAGTGGAGGAGATGGAGTTAGCCATAGCGAAGGAAGGCTTTGCCCAGCCCCTCTGCTTGCTGGGAGAGGCTGCAGTTCTTGGACAGCCCCTGGTCCTGCCTGGCAGGATGTTTTGTACTGCACATCTCCAGCACTGGTGGTGCTGTATGCAACTGGGAATAAGGTGTGGTGATGACACCCAGCCTTTCCCCAGGAGCAGACACTACTGGGGCAGACAGCAAGCACTACTAGAGATGAGTTGGGCATTCTATGCGCTCTTTTGTGTTCGATCACTGCAGTCCATATAACATAACATAATATAACATAATATAACATAATATAATATAAATCCCCAAAACTTGCTTCTTGCTTCTTCTTCTTCTTCTGTTTATTTTTCCTCTCAGTAAGCTCTTCCTCCCGTGGCCTTCTGCTCCATGCAGTTAAGGTGTAAGGCTTATCCTGAGCATGCTTCTTGGCTGGCTGGATGGTACACTTTCAGCAATCTTTTCTTTAAAATATATTAGTAGAAATAGACAAGTATCTTTAAGATCTTGGTCTACAGCAAAATGTAACATTTTTCCTTTAAAACTTCCAATGCCTCCATGTTCCCTGCCCTGCTGTTGTGGTTCTTGCGTCACCCACTGAGTGTGAGCCAAAATATGGAGACTATTATGCAAATAGTTAGTGTTAAAGTGAATTGGATGGCTTGTTGTGTTTATTTATATAAACTCTAAATGCTGTCTGTGCACTGTAAGCTTCAGGGCGAACAGCCAGGCTCCGCTCCCATGGTGTGTGAGGAGTTCATGTTTGCAATAGCAATGTATCCCAAATTACAGGTGTACTCTGCACCCAGGCTGTGCTGTAACAAAGGAACCGGGGATACTGCCTCTGGTAAGGAAACAATGGCTGTGGAAGGATGTACTAAAAAAAGCTTTGGTTCCATAAATCCCTGTGGTTTTTTGCTGGGAATCTGGAGATGTTGGGCAAAGGAGAATTTTAGTCTGACCAAACATGGCCAGTTTTGAATGATAGGGCAGCCTTAGGAATATACAGTTTTACATTACAGTTTTGTGCTTTGAAATTAAAACAAGATGTGTGGAAATACACATTGTCAACATGTCAGCCTAGCCGACATCTTTCAGCTGGCAATGAATACTGATTACCTTCTCCATGGCAGACAATTCTTCTATCTAATATCATTTCTTTAAAACAAAGCTGAAATCAAAGTCTGTTTGGTTCTAATTTTAAAGGAATTTCTTGGGTAAATCAGGCCAGAAACACATGCTTTCCTTAAAAAAAAAAAAAAAAAAAAACCAAAAGAAGAAGAAAAGAGACAATAAAGTGTAAGCATAAAAAAATCTGTTGTATCTGTACCGATATAGNAATCATAGAAGGAAATATTTCATTTGAACA
This sequence comes from Machaerirhynchus nigripectus, assembly GCA_013397975.1. Lineage (NCBI taxonomy): Eukaryota > Metazoa > Chordata > Aves > Passeriformes > Dicruridae > Machaerirhynchus > Machaerirhynchus nigripectus. The sequence continues at coordinate 99,226 of VZRQ01006958.1, forward strand.
TCAATGTTTTTCACAAAATAAAGCAAGTCTTGGGAAGGAATTATTTCCTGGCTGCTGATGGAACAGTAATGCCAGTTTTTGGGGGCACCAGTCAACACCCATCTACCGTTACCTCTCCTATACGTGTTTTACATTTATGCTGTGTTGCTCTGAATGTGGTGTATTTGATGCCACAGGTGTAAGTACTAGTTATAAAGATCTGGTGATAATTTAAATGTTAGAGACCTGAGTAACACCAGCAGGCTTCGAACAGATCTGTTCAAGTGAGAATTTCCATTTCACTGGAAGGTTGAGCATATTGAAATGTTTGAATTGGAAACATAACTGTTATCCTTTTTCAATCTGTTCGTAATTGAAGCAGAGTACCCAGTTGCCCTGACCCTGAGGGACCTCCCTACCTTGCCCTCTGGGCCTCCTTGCAGAACCCTGTGATCCTCATCATGCCCACCCAAGGCCATGGCAGCTGGAGGCCATCAACTAGAAGATGTTCTTCAGGTGTTGTGTCCATGGGCTGTCCCCAGCAGCAGCAGCCTGGGAAGGCCAGTTTTGCCAAAAGGCAGCAAGGGAGCTGCCAGGACATCTGTGGGTTTCTCATGGAAACTCCCAGGGCTTTGGCAGAAGTTTGCTAAACCTGAACTATTTCTATAAAACATCTGTTCTCATTGAACTTGTGAAAAATTTTTCGTGTCTCCCTGAAATTTTCTCCACTGTCTTCCTGAAGTTCTGTGTGTTTCTGGTACACAAGAAAGTCTGATGTTTGTGATATCTGTCTTCAAACACTTACAGCATCTCATGAATTAAGGCATTTAAAACCATGTTTCATCTTTGGAGAGGGGAGTCCTTTACCACTGTGTGAAACACATACTTTAGATTGTCCTTATCTCTGGGAACTTTGTCTAAGTGAAGAGTTGGAGCTTGAGACTTTGGTCCTTAATCCAACTTAATAAAACCCAACCATTGTTTATTGGCTTCTTTTGTCAGAGAGGTGATGGGGGGCCACGTCCCAGATTTCTCTCTCTAATCTGACACCTCATATATTGTCCATTATCAGAACAAAATGAGAAAGAAAATCCTTTACAGATGCCTCTTTGAGAGCTTCAGAAATAAGATTTCAACAGTGCTGAGATTTTTATGACAACATAATTAGAGCTTCCACCAGATTGTAAAAACTCAATTTGTTGAAAATTGTGTAAGCTGATTTAGGGTCAAATCCCAGACTTCTTATTCAGGCTTTTCTCTGAATTTCCATTGATCTCAATGGCATAACTCAAGTTCTCTATTTCTAGCAAAGTATCTCCGTGCTTCTTTCCTTGCTGTTCCAATGAGCAACCTTCCTTCTTACAAAGTGTATTTCAGAGACATATGTGAAAAGATGTTACTGATGCAGTTAACAAGAGCAAATAGGATCTGCTGTGCTTGTGATGATGACTTTGACATTCACTTGATGCTACGAAGATATGAAGGTTAGCTCCAACTTCGATAATCTCTTGTAATGTAGCCTTGTGTCACCAAAGCCACAGGTGTGGACACAGAGATAAGATGATAATTTTGAGTCTATTTTGTGTTCTCTCTCATTTTTCTCACAGTTATGCTGTTAAAAGTTCAAATCTCTAGTAAATAGGATACTGAATCTGTGTTTTCTATCTCTTTTCCTTTCTAAAATGGTGTCATGGTGTTGCTTCTCAGCAAGTCCTGATCAAATTGGCTGAATTTACGAATACAAAGATGTGTTTTTCTACCTGCCAGCTTCATCTAACCTTACCCTTGCATCTGAAAGCCAGGCTGTATTTGATGTGATCTAGAGGACCACCTGTAGAGGCCCACCATGGCAATAATGTTATGGAATCAGTTCAGTTAACTGAATTGCTCTTGTGGGGAGGATTATTAGTGTATATACCAGATGGAGGAGCAGGTTCTTACTCGGCAATCTTGTTTCTAGGTCAAAAACCATGGGTAGGCCCCAGCAACGTTTCCTGAATTATGTTCCCTCTCAAATCCTCTGAAGAGGAGGTAGCATGAAAACTTGCTTTTCCAAAATCAGATATTGGATATCAAACTCATGCAAGTAACATATCATTGATTACGAATTTTCTGGGATTTCTTAGAATAATTTTGTTCGTCTCAGTAGTGTGTGGGGAGACACACTTCACATGATTATTGCTATATTATAGTAATATGTATATTACTCTATTAGAGTAATCCTATGCAGACTCTACCTGCCCCCAAGTCCCTTTGAGCTGCTGCAAACATGGGTGAAGCAATATTTCCACATAATGGAGTTTACAATCCTCATAGCATAAAGTAATCATTGGGTAGAAGAAAGTGACTATGTCCCTTTTACTCAGGAAGAGAATTGGATGACAAAATCAAAACCGGGTTAAGGTCATACTGGTGACAGAAGAAGATTAAGAAATTACCTGTGATTTTCTTTGCTGTTGTACAGAGGTCATGCTGCCCAGCAGGCTTTCTGCTAAAAGCTACTAGAGAAGTCTTAGCAGTGCCAGAGCTAATGCAGTGTTATTCCAGACCTTCAGTGAGGGTATCACCCAGGAAGTTTTGCAGACTGAGAGGTCTAGAACCAGCCACATCTGACATACAGGCAGCTTTGATGCAAATTCCCTTTGAAGAACATCTAGGGAGATTTTCCAAGCTCATTCTGTCTTTTTTCAGGGTGGGCAGTAATCCCAATGTGCTTCACTAGCAGTTCCCTCACCGAAAAGGGAATGGTGCTCACAGGAGTCTCAACATCCCACTTTATTCATATCTCACAAAACACAGAACTCACAAACATATTTTTGAAAGAGACAGGGATACCATAATCACCACCTTCTAGAAACAGCTGCAAAGCCATAATTCTGCATACAAGATACTTTTCTTAGCACACACCGAGTTGTTTCACTACCTGGGAGTTCACAGCTTTTCAGAACCTGACATTGTAGGGAACAGAGCATTGAGATGACAAATAGCTTGTAGGCTTTTAACAAGACAAGTAATCTTTTATACCAGAATTGCTGTAGTATCTTCTCAGAATGGACTTTTCCAGTAAATCACTCTTGCCACCCATTTTTAACATAGCTGAATTCAGCCCTCCTTCTCTAGGAGACTTCAGATCTAAATTCTGCAGCTTATTTAAAGCATTGAGACTTGGCCCTGTGTGATGCTGGACCCCTTCAATCTGTGTGAAGTCATTGCCTACTTTAGGCAATGATCAGTGGTCAGTGTGTTCCACCTCTTGGCCCTTGTCACACTGCAGGAGTCTCAAGCTCTTCCTGCTTCTCCATGTCTGCTTTTAACAAAATCCCACTGGAAAGGGTGTAACACTGTAAGACTAGCACAATGACTGCAAGCCAAAACCTGCTTTCCTCTTGTTGTGTTCTCCAAGGGGCTGGTGGCATCTCCTCATCCACACTCAGGTGTTTCCCACCCTTCTGGGGCCCTCTTTGCTGCTGACTCCCAGAAACTACCATGAATCACTGTAGTACCAAATGCCAGGGCTCATACTTCTAGAGGTCAGCTCTAGGCAAGATGAACTTTTGGCTGCCAAGATCTTTGTTTGCAGAAACAGCAGGCAGGCTAGGGGCATATTTCTCTATTTATTCTTGAAGAACCATCCTGTTTGAGAGCTGTAGAGAAAAATTTCAAATCCAAGTTTTCTAATTCTTTTGTTATTAATATTTTTTTTTTTGTACAGCAGACTACACTGGCAAGGAGGAAAGAAAGCCAGTTTGAGACATTTACCAAGATTTTTGTTGGGGTTTTTTTTTTGGTATGTGGAGGTGAGGGGTACAGGGAGAAATTCTCCAACTCCATCTAAGTGATACAATGTCACTTAGATTGGCATAAAAATACATTCTCTTTTGCTGCTGTGGGAGATGTAATATATTCATTTTAATGGCCCGTGAGCAAGGGCCGCCAGCGCCGCCTCGGTGTTTCTGTCGCTGCTGTTCTGTTCCAGTGCCTGCCCTGAGGCACAGGTCACACTTCTAAGCAATGGCACAAACTTTAGCATTTTAGGTAAGTGATGAAAGCGTTAATAACTGTAAACCTCAGGAAGTGTTTGAAGGAAAATAGTCACCGATTTCTCTCTTTGTGTGAACAGATGAGAATGACATTGTAAACTGCACTGCCAGGCTGCAGCAATCTTGATGTAATTCCCAACACGGTTGGAAGCTTTTAATCTGATTTTTGGGCCTCTGGCTTCACATGCCCTGTGCCTCTGCTCCTGCTTTAAAATGGGATAATGATACTCCCTTTTTCTACCTTTTGACCACTGCAATTACAGGGTTGGAGGCCAGTGTCACATTAAGTGTTTCTACAGCACATAACAAATCTTTGCTGTTGCATAAAAAATCAAGCTGCTTTAAATCAGCAGTTTACATAGAAAGTGAGGGAGTAAACCATCATATGTTTTCTGCATAGCTGGTAGAAAATATATGAAATTAATTTGAATATTTTTTAAGTCCAGTTTGTAAACTTCATCTGTAATGATAAATGGGATTTTTATACAACACCATTTCTGTGAAGTGAGCATTTGTTCTGTGTGGGATTTTTAAAAAAATCTCTTCACGGTAATAGATGACGTGCTGTAATCCATGTCACAACCTCATAAAAACATCATCTGAATTTGCTCGATTAACTGAGTTTTTCTTTTTCATTTAGGTTGCAATCTTTTTCTTTAAGAAAACACTTTACATCATGTTGTCATGACAACAGAATATGGTCTTAGGTTGAAATGCTGACATTTCTCTCAGTGTTCATAATGCACCCTCTGCTCACTCCTCCCTTCTTGGCCAGTTCTGAGGGTCTCTACAAATAAATGTAAATCTGCAACAGAGAGATGGATTTGGGGGCCAGAAAAAGCTGACTGCTGTATTTTTCTTTTTCTGTGTTTGTGTGTCTGTGCAAGTGGGCAATCATTTTAAAGCTTGGGGACACTATTGTACCAACATCTGTAACATAATTCAAAGACACAAAAAAAAGGGCATTTTCTATATCACCAAAACATATCTAAATTGTCTCTCAACCAAAAAGTCTGTGCTGGAACTCATGTTCAATCAGTCTTGGGTGTGTTCCAAATAATGTTAGGGAAAAAGAGGTAGCCTGTGATGAACTTGAAAACATAGAAAACCCAGAACAGGCTGTAAAAAAATAATAAATTCTATTTTGTCTTATCCTCTGGAGATGTTCATAAAACTGAATACATGAGTATGTGAGTCCTGCAGTCCTCAGAGTATTCAGATGCCATTCAGGTTATTTCCTCCCTTACCAAAGAGAATAGGCAATGATGAATTGTAACTGTACCAATTCCTGGAGAATTATGTCCGCAGTAAGTGGAGGCCATAGAAAGAGAAACATAGAATCACTGTAAACAGTAACATTTATGAAAATGTTTATTTCATGCAGCTTCCCTGATTCATGCAGAAGAGTAAGACCTGAAGATGACCTACTAGTTTAAGTTTACAGACATTATTCCCTATAATAGTGAAAACAGTCGTATCAATTTGCCTCTGTTTTGCTTTTCCAAATAACACATTAACTTTCATTTGGGGAAATCTCTTATCTTTGAGAGAAGTTAAAAATAACAGTTTAAAGCTTCTTAAACCTTTGTCAGTACTTGCATATTCTTCTTAATATCTGAAAAGATGTTGATGGGTAAAGTGAATCCCTGGAATGGACATTGGAAACAGCTGGGAGAAAAGGTTAAAAAGAAAAAGACTCACAGGATATGTCTGGTGAGCCTACATGTGAATAAATGCTGATACTGGAAATATGCCCTTTGTTTCAAGCTCTGAGAATGTAGATGAACTTATGGATATAGTTCTGCATGTGAGTTAGGCAGAGCAGATTGTTTCACATCTGCTTCCTGTAGGGTCTTTTATCATCTTCTGAAACATCTGGTACAAGCAACTGTTAGGATATTGCATGATAGCATACTGTGAATATGGTCCACCTTGGCCATACCTTGTTTCTTCACACAATATTGTAAATAGGAAAGTCTGACAAGAACCGCACAAGCATAAAAGAATTGTTGTAGCTTGGGGGAGAAGCTGAAGTAGCAAAGTAGAAAAGTAAACAATGGACTGATGCAATCCACAGACAATATTCTCTGATTCAGCAGCTTGTGAAGTGGTTAATTGGCATTGATCGTGTTGTTAGTTAAACAAGAATATTTGTTTTTATATGCAGGACGCAGACAAGGTTAGAACTTCCTTGCTAAACTTTATGGCCTATTCAAACATTGAAACACCACTTGAATTCTCTGAGCAAGAGATGTCAGAAAATAAAAATAGTCATGCTAATAATGTATTTTATCTACTTGTTTAGTCCATAAAAGTATAACTATAGAAGAAAATGGATGGATAACTCAGAACAAGACTTTCAGCTACATGAAAAAATTCATAGATTTGAAGTCTTTGCCCTAGTGCTGAATGAAATCCAGAATATCTAATGAAAATGAGATCACTCGAGGAGCTTCATAGTGAGGGACTTGTGAGGCTGGCATTTGTGGACTCAGAGCTGTACTTGTAATCAAATGCAGCATGCTCAGTACCTCCTCTGCTGTAGATGAGATTTGACCTCTGGGTTTGATTTGTCTTAGCTAGTGACTATTCTCTACTTTTCACCCAAGAAAACTTCAGATTTAAATTTTGTTCAACAGGATGTAGGTCTATGAAAACTTTCAATCCCAGTTAATTGGCTTTTTTTGGATAGGAAAAGCTTAATTAAAAAATCCCCAGCCAGCTGCAGTTATAAGCCCTCTTATTTCATTACATATGTGGGTCTTTCTTCCTCTCAGCATAAAACCTTCCATGCCAATGCTACATCAGCATGAAAACTGGTGTATGAGTGTGTGTGTGAGTTTAAAGGTGAAGACAGATTCGCTCAACTAATGAGGGTATCTGAGCTTATTTAAAATTAATGGTCAATTTAAAAATGAGAAAATAATTATGGCGCCAAGTAAAACAGCAAGATGAAGAAAGTAACTGTAGCAGATTACAAAACTGCAGTGGGAAGCTGCCAGAAGACCTGCCTTTGGCTTGCTAAATGGCATCGTGGAGTTGTAGAATCATCTAGGTCCAAAAATACTTCTTACATCTAAGAATAAACAAAGCAGTCACTTAACCTATCTCTGATGTCAAGCATAAAAGAGTTTGTCCACTTAGGAACTGATGTAAGTGGCAGGGAATGAACTCATGGGGTATTGAAGTATCCTCTGGTGTGTGGCCAGAAGACAAGGCAATAGGAGCAAAGGGGTTCCTGCCTTGCAGTGACTTCCCTTGACATTTTTGTGTTAGATCTGAATGTAATCCAGTGGCCCAGTCATAGAAATCCACATGCAAAGTGTAAAACACTTCATTTTCTCCTTGAAATGCTTTCCACAATAAAACTAAAAGAACTCACTCATCTTGGGAAATATCCCCAGATTGTTGCATCCTGATGGAAGCCTGCTATAGGTTATGGATTACTGCCTTGGTATACTCAGGTTTCTACTTCTGCTAAGACAGCATTCAGACCTCCCACATATTTCCAGTTTTAGCTGATAATATACCAACAGGATGACTTCTGAATGAAGAGCACTTCTATAAGAGTAAGTTTTATCTTACTTTCTCTCCAATTCTGGGCATTAGTCTGGTTGTGACAGGTCATTCCTTTGAAGCATCGTGAGTGACAAGCATTTAGCTGAGGTGCTCGTGTCAAGATTCAAGCTGTTAAAAGTCTCTGTCAATCATAAAAAGTGAGTCTTGCTCCTTCTGCTTATCTCTCTTTACAACTTCCTCAGGATCATAATTCTATCCCAGTAGTTCATTCCACCACATTTTACTAAATATGGACATTTGTGCAGATGACTGTGTGAAGCATTTTAAAAGCTTCAACTAAGGCATTTTAAGAGAGAAGAGCTATTTCACATTCTCTCTGTTCTGGTTTTTGGCTTTGAGAATTCTCCTTGATAATTTGTAAACTAAATCAAAATTCTTCATAAAGCTGTGGCATGCCAGGCTGAGTGGGCTGTGAGGAACCCTTGTGTCCTGAAGCTTGTGCACAGCCTGGGAGTCTGGGAATTCACTGACGACTTTTTATATGATCTTCCTGCTCTAAACTCTAAGAAGGCTGAGGTTTTTCCTATCAATTGAAGTTCTTTAACAACAGGATTGTAGCATTTCTTGAAAGAAAGAGGGATGAAGAGCTTTTAATTCTCTTACATGCATTGCTGATTTGTTCAGCTGGAGGAGATTTATGTGGGCTGGTGCAGTGTCTCTCCATTCAGTTAAGAGTAACCTTAATGGTATTTTTAGTGGGCAAACTTGCTCACCTTCTCTGTCAGTCAGCTCATTTATTTTAATTTCCATCTTTTGAACAAAACCAGGTCTGAATTTAGTGAGCCATTGTATCTAACTAATAATGCCTTATTGGAACACATTATGTAATGACTACAGTTCTTCTTTCTGTGCAGAAAATTATGTGTTAGTACAGTGTGGAGAATATCTGCCCCTTCCAGAAATCACACGTGGGGAGTTGGAACTGATGGTCTAATATCTCACCAAAGGTAAATGGGACTAATTCTAAGTGATGGACCAGCTGCAGCACATTTTAAATGACCACCTCAGATAAAACACTTGAAAAACAGCTGTGCTTCACCAGAGACATCACGAAAGTCATTAATTTATGCAATAGCCTTCTCATTTTAATTTGATACTTAACTTCATTATCACTGTAGTTTAGACGGGCACTTTATTTCACTTTCATTAGTTGTGAGTTGTGGGTAGCTCTCTCATTGTCATCTTGTTTCTGTACACACACCACCACAAAACTTAATTCTGTTTCCATGCTTTTAAGATTTTACAGTGGTATAAATTTCCTAATTATAACATTTACTCCTCACTGAAAGATAGGAATGATGATAATCTCCTGCTGTGCTATAGCGTTCTTGATCAGCTAACGTGGGAGTCACTCTGTAGATTAAAAACCCCGTATTTTCATGTGTTTCCATGCTACAGCCAAGTGAATCGGATGAGGGGAGGGAAAAGGAAACCCTCAATCACTCCAGCCTGATTTATAGAAGTACATAGCAAAATCTGGAATCAGAAGCACAGTTTTCTGTGTGTTCTGCAGTGGCTGGATATTAATGAGCCTGGCTGGACTATTGGAATTCAGCAGGAAAACACCTGTGGCTTCTGCAGCCCTTCTACAGATGGGTGTACAAGGGCAGGGTCACCACCATGTCTCTGATATTTTTGCAGTTATCAGTCTTAGAAAAAACCTGTTCTGATACCGATGGAGAACACAACTTCTGAAGCAGTTTCTAACAGTGGAGGAATCAACAGCCAAACCAAACTCAAAGTCCAAAGCCTTTGAAGTTTGCCCATCATAATTTTTAGTTGAGTTCCTCGCTACTTTGAAATAAAAAGTAATACTGACTGACACAAAATTGCTGAAATTTAAATTGCTTGTACACCCACGGAAATGCAGTGGGTTTGGAGTTTGACTGATGCACAAAAAGAAGGAATTCGCAGCACTTTTTCATAAACATTTTAAATGCCTAAGTTAACACATAGTTTGTGATAAGAAAGAATTTAATACTTTGTAACCCAGGCAGGACATGATAGGAAATTTTGGTTTTTGCTAAGAGGCACATATATCTGAGGGAGAGCATAAATAGGAACCTGGAGAGCAGATTAAAAGAACCTCAAGAAAGAAACTTGGTATCTGAATCATGTCAGGGTTTTAAAAAAAAAAATGATACATTTTCTGGATCACAACACATTTGTAAAACTTGCTCTGAGCCTAAAAGAAAATGGAGGCCAGTGCAGAAAGCACAAAAATATTTGTTACTGTTCTGGGCTAATGAACAGTTTGAAGATACTAAATTTCTGCTCCATTTGCTTTGCTACTGAGTGATCTTTTTTTTTTTAATTGCAAGCAAAATTTTAAAATACCAGAATTATTCTTATTTCAGTTCATTGCAGGCATTTTAAAAAGCTGATATGCAGTTTGGGTTTCATATTTTTGCACGTTTTTTAACAAAAATTATTTAACTGAAAAGCGAATTTTATCTTTCCAGTTAAAATGTAATGAGATTGGAAATTTTGGACCCATACCCCCATTCTCCTTCAAGTCCTATTTGAGGTTTCATGTAGACTAAATTCTCTTTGAAATAACAGATGTGTGGGATACACAGTGAGCAAAACAGCAAAATAACATGATTGCTATTTAGTCAAAGCATAAAGGTGTGAAGCTGCCTTCCCATTGCTTGCAAGTACTACTGTGTGTCTTGGAAAACTGGGGACAGTTGCAACTCCAGGTAGAGCTTTTGTGTATCAGATCCAGCGGTATCATTAAACACAACGTGACTCTATATTCCGTTTATTGAAATATTTATTCAGAGAAGAACCCAAATTGTTTGTAAGGGATTGTAATCATAAGTGAATTTGGTGCTGGAACTCTCTCTTGCCTTTGAATCTAATGCAGACTAATGGTTAATGGGCTTCTCCCTGTGGTTCACTAGTTCCAACAACTGTGTGGTTTTTCTGCTACCTTTTCTCTTTTAAACTAATTCTTGACTTCTGCTACGGCAGTATCTTTCACAAACCCATAAGTGAGTGAAAATGTAGTAATTTTTTCCTAATGTTGTGTCTTTCTAGTTGTGAAGGGCCTGAGAGGCTCAGTCCATGTCATGGATGTTGCTCTGGTAGCCTATGTAGAATTCAGATATATGGGCTGTTCTGCAATCACAGTTTTTGTCTCAGTGCAGTTTGGTCTCCCCATGAAGCTTCTGTTTGCAATACAGTTGTCAAGAAGTTATTGATCAGGTTGGAGTCAGCACACTGTTCCATACATCCTCTTCTTTCTAACTTTTTTGTCATTTTGTTTGAATTGGTTTCAGTCTTCATAATAGTACTTCATGGGTATAGTACAGAAATTAGTGGTCTTGCCACTGAAGCTATTCACATCAATAAGAACACCTGGTACGTTAGATGGGTGAGGTTGGTGAGTTTACCTGCTTATTTTCAGCAGTGACTTTTTTTAAGAGCACATGGGGTCCCTTTCTGTGGCTATCACTTGTGCAGAACAGCAATCTGGTGAGGTTACCTCTGGTTTTCTCACCTCTACTGTTATATGCTCAGTCAACTAATAAGTTTCAATGCTGTTCTGTGCATCTTTCTCCTAAAAAACCTGGCTATATCATGGATGTTTTCAGCTGATTGACTAGCTGGCAAAACACGTTGTTGGTAATGTGCTCCATCTGCTTTATGTTCTCCAGGATCCAGTAGCAGTTGGTAGCGAGACTACCAAGGCGGCAGTCCAGACTTGCATTGTGTCTAGTGTGTAGGATTGAAGGAAAGAAACGGAGGGAGGAGTGTTACATTTCCTCTCAGTCTCCGTACAAGCAAGTAGGACACCTTAAATACCATTAGAAAGAATTGCACTTGTGTGTCACTGAAAATACATTAGAGAGACATTTTTCTAGATAATTGTTCAAGTAGTCCTTTATTGTATGTCTCCAGTCTTATAAACTAAATAAATCTCATGCAGTTTAGCTCTTTAACAAAATTATCTAACAGTGAATGAAAATACATTTCTGTCACTCCTCCCACAGTGTCTCTGCCTTTTATGGACACCACTATGCATTTGTTACCCCAGCTATGCTGGATGTAAGCCCGGACAGAATAGGTGGGAACTGTAACTTGAACAAGCTAATCTAGATAAATTCCAAAGTTTAGGAATATGTTAGGTCTAGTTTCAGATCTTGTTTGTCTTCTGCAGTTCATTAGCTTCCTCCCGTCTCCATTTTGCAAACACAGTGTAGGTTTTTCTTTCATTTTTGGTTTGCTGGTCATGAAGCATAGGTGTGAGGGCAGAGATTGAAATCTGGGTGTCTCAGGCATCATCTTAGCAGCAGCAAAACAAACCTCTTCAGTTCCCAGCCTTGAACTTGTAAAAGCAGTGAGAAAACGCTGTCTCCCCAAGTAGATTTTCAGGTCTTCTACTGGGTCCTCTAACAAGCATATTTGCATGGTGGAGATATTTCTTGGACAGACACTAACTCTTGAAAATGAACCGAAGCTGTGAAGTCTTATTTCACATGAACAGTTATTGGGATGATCTTTCAATTGCCCCCAGCTTGGGCAAAATTTGAACTGATACCACCTCCAAAGGCAGAAGGCTCCATGTCTTATTGCCACTCCTCTGAATCATCCAGGTATTAAAATAGTAAAATACAACAGTTTCCATAGTGACTGTTCTTATTTAATATTTTACTTCTCCTGTCCTCTATCTGCCTTTAGAGTTGCTATTGCTATACCGTTTATTTTCTTCCACCAATTACACTTTACGACTGATGGTTAAAATACCAAACTCCAGAGATCTATTTTCCCCCCTGGGAAAGCCCATGTTGCTTTAATGTTAATAGAAATCACATTTGTGGAGAAGCTTCATCAGTTTGTCATTTACCCCCTTCACGCTAGCAATCAGAATCTAGTTTATTTGCATTATAAACTGACCCTCCTGCCAACCTTAGCCCTGTCCAGTCCTTGCTTGCCTCAAAGCCTCACACTTTCCCTGGGGCTTGACTTTATTAGTACAAAAACAGGTCCTAAGACAACATAAAATTAAACCCATTCTTTCTGTGGCTGTTTGTACAGTTGCTGCCCTGAGAGTGCTCAGCTTGTGCACTGTCAACTTTGCTGACCTGGGGTCTGGGGAGAAGCTCCTTGTTTAGCAAATCCTAAGAACGTTTTGCAACAGATTTACCCCTGCTTGGGAGGCTGCATTCAGGAAAGCACCATCCATTTGATACAATTGTGCAACTAATTTCTATGGCCTATCTTTGATAATGGGTTCAGTACACAAGGGTAGATAAACACTTGACACTACACTGCTTCAAATTGTTGAAAAGGGCAGTTCCCTTTGTTTTTTTGGACTACAAGTCTCTTAAAAGGAGATTTAAAACAAGACTCTGGAAAAGTGTTAGATTTAAGAGAACAACAGGAGAGATGTTTTCCTGACTGTATGATATTGACTGAGTCTGAACCACCAGTTCTTGAGAAGTAGCACCTTTCAGACTGGAGATGAATGCTTGCCCAGAACTGTTTGGTACCAGAAAGAACTGATTTGTTCAAATTAGGGAATCTGGAGCAGAAGTTAATTATCAAACTGAAACCAAACAAATAAGAAAAACCCAAACACCCTAAAATTAAGGTACAGTCCCTGGGGTTTTGGTAAAAATAATATTCTATTTTTAGGCTGTCCAGGACTTGAATCCAGCTTGAACTCTGTAGGAGGAATGTGCCACCCTTGAGGCACAGCTCAATCCCAGTGAAAGTAGAGTCAAAAATCCACTCATTTAGGCCCAGCAGAGGTACAGGTGATCACAGAAAACAAGTCTGTCACATTGATCCCTTTGTCAAGAAGATCAGGTGAAACCAGATATTCCTACCAGCGCTGTTTAGGTCATACCTTTAGTACTGTGCCCCTACTATTCTTTGGCAGTTTTCTGTGACCTCAATACAAAGAAAGAAGGATGGATGAGATTCCCAGTCCAGATACAAATTTCTAACCATAAATAAGCCCAGAAAATAAAGGTTTTGACTAAGGCATCCTACCCACAGCACAGAAGTACCAGAAGCTCCCATTCTTTCCTCATGGCCTTTTGCTTGACAGATACATGTGTACTGCCCTTTGTGAATAGACACTTCTCCCTCTCAATCTGTTCCCTCAGCCCTCTCTATCCTGTGCACCCACTTGTATGAGGCAGGAATTGATATATTTTTAACTTTGCATCTGTGTGGGTGCATATGACTGGCAGGCTGCCAGTGTCTGTTGTTTCTGAACTCTTGTCTTCAATCATTTTGGAAGTAAGCCTTGTAGGGAGACACTAAGCGGGGATGAAAAAGGATTTCAGCCTACCTGCTATGTGTGGCAGTAACTAATCACTTAAAAGGAAAACATAAAGTTCAGTGCAGAATGGAATAGAGCAGAAAAATTCAATTTGTTCTTTTAAGTCTCGGTTGTGAAACACTTCAAGTAGGTGATTATGTATTCAAAAGCTAAAAACTACAGCCAGATTTTCTACGGGGCCGGATAATATCCTGGCACCCTTCTGCTCTGGCTCCATTTCTATCGCCTAGAAAGGTTGTGGAATCAGAGCAGCCAACCTGTCCATGTCAAATGGCAGCTCTGCCAGGAGAGTGACTTAAGTTTAAGTACAATTGTACTTTTTAAGTGTGATTATTTAGCCCAGGCAGGACAAATTATTACTTTATCTTCTAAACTCACTTCCAAACTAATAAGGTGCCCCTATGTGAAGCAGCATTCTGACATCCAGCGTGGGCATTAATGTTATTTACAGAATATAGTGTGAAAGCAGTCAATTCACAAGTCACTGAAAGATATATCTTCTTTCAAGGCAAGTTTATTATCTAATGGAGATGTGATATGAAACAGAGAGTCCAGTGACAGGCATTATGGTATGATGTTTACCATGTAGGTAGAAAGGGAAGTGTTCTGTTGTCATTGAAGGTATAAACACATTGAAACATACTCTAACATGAAAGGGATACTCAACACAAATCATAGAATTATTTAGACTGGAAAATACCTTTAAGATTACCAAGTTCAGCAGTTAACTCAGCACTGACAAACCCACCACTGAACCATGTCCCTAAGCACCACACCTCCACATCTTTTAAATCCCTGCAGGAATGATGATTCCACCACTTCCTTGGGCAGCCTTTTCCAATGCTTGATCAACCTTTCAGTGAAGGAATTTTTCCTAATGTCCAATCTAAATCTCCCCTGGCACAGGTTGAGGCCATTTCCTCTTGTCCACCCCTTTCTTGGGAGAAGAGACCGCCCACCTCACTACAACCTCCTTTCAGGGAATTGTGGAGAGCAGTAGAGTCCCTTCCCCTTCTCTGTCTTCCAACTTAGCGAGGGCTAAAATCTCTACCTAGAAAACCTGTCTTTCTACACAAACACTTTTTCATAGCAGTTGAAAACCTCCCTTTCAACAGACTTGCTGTAGGTTCTGCTGCCCACCTTAGGGAATACTGGAGCTCCCTCTGTTTATATATGCTCTAATGAGCTTTAAATGGTCACTGTTAATGCAGTTGCCTCAGAGCATGATGAACATGAATGGCTCAGAAGATAGCTCAGAGCTCACTGTGGCTGTAACTCAGGTTCCCTTGGTTATCTTCAGTAACACCTCTTTGTCCCTGTTCTTGTATCAGGAATAACAGGAATATATTGCTGTTTCATAAAACAGCAATAGAAAAGCACTTGAGAAACAATACTGAAGTGTTTCAGCTGTTCAACCATGCAGTAAGTCCAGTAGACACAGCACGGTCACTTCTGTCTTAGTTGAAATAAGAGCACAAAGGTGTTAAAAGGGTTAATAGTGGCTGTGCAACATTCTAGAGCAGTAATATGCTAATTTTTCACACCTGTGTATAATTTCTTTGTATTCTTTCACTTCACATTCTTAATTGTGACCTATTTTTGTCTCAAACCTGTTTTGGATTATTCTATATGGAGTGAAATTTTGCAGCTCTTTTGTCTTTTTTCTGTGCTAAGCCTTCTAGGCTGAGCATATTTCTCTGCTGTGTTCTCCGTTATCTTCAGGGCATTAGTTGCATTTGTCATAAAATTGAAGAGCATCTGATAGAAGTAAAGTTTCTCTTCCTTTCAAACCATGAGAAAATGTATTGAATGTAATGTGTGCATTTGCAAGTCTTGAATCTCTTCTGTGTGTGTTGCCTTCTGCCATCGGGTCTCCGATGTGTTGTGCTATATTTAAAGAACAAGGCCTCTGTAACTTCGGTTACTTTTAATATTGGAGAAATTTTGTTTTATATTGCTTAGTCACGTGTTTTTACTGTTCAACTCAGTTCTGCTTCTCTGTGTGATAGAAGTAACAGATCTATGTGCTTGTCTAAAATAGTAAACACAATCCTAGTAATTAAACTGGGAAAACAATACTTAATTTTGCTAGTTTACTGTAATAGACTGCCAATACAGAAGCCAAAAGCTGTTCCTTCTGCTGAACACTGTGTGTGGCCCAGTAAGTCAGCTGAAATAATTTCATTGACTTTAGATTAGGCTCAATGTTATTTGCCTGTCACGAGACTGCACGATTTAATGTAATAGAGGATTTTGTGCTGAATCATCAGTAGGTAGTGTCCAATTTATTACACTGGGAATGTGAAGCCTTTGAGCACAGAGTATTTGTCCTCTCCCATCACTGCCTGTCTTAGCATTGGCAAGGAGTCAAGCCCTGTCACAGTTCTTTTAAATGTGCTCCAGAGATGGGAAAGCTTCAGGAAGTTGGCATGGTCACTAAGGCAGGTAAGGAGGTGGCCTTTTAATAACCTGCTGAAACTGAGGCAAGATGAATGCAGAATTTCACACTTTATATTGTATATCTGAGTATATTATTTCATGCATCCATCTTTTTAATTTAGGTATGTAGATGGATTGTGCAACAGATAAAATTGTCTGTGGGAACTCCAAGATGAGGGCAGTGAGTTGTGCACTTCCCACATTCCCTCTTGTTGAGAACAGTTCTTGTACATCACTGGCCACCGTGCTACCATAGAGGTTTTTTCCCCCTGTGCACTCTCTCCTGTCCTACATCCTACACAAAACATCATTTGCTGTGAGGGCTGCTGGCTGTGAAAACTGTAATGTAGCACAGCTGATCTTATGGGAAAAAATTTAAAAAGACCAGTGACCATTAAACTTGTGGACCTTGAAAGACAAATAAAATAGATTCATATAGTACAAAACATGACAAAACATGAACGTTGCTTCAGTTCATTGGGGGTTTATGCATTACTTGTTGAACTGGTTATGGTGACAACAGAAAGTAGATTGAAAAATATAGAGAAAATAAAGGGTGAATGGGAGAGGGACTCATCTTTGTCCTTGTAAACCAGTAAACAGCTAGTCCCAGCCCATCTATCACTTTGCTGCAGAAGCCTATGCCAGTATAGGTGTATGAGGCACTCTTTTCTTGCCTTTGCAGAACTGCTTTTCCCCTTAAAAGGATGCTAAACTCCTTGTGGAAACACAGAAAGCAAAAAGATCATGTTAAATTTATCAGTGAGTAGTTTTCTTCATTGACAAACTCTAGTTTCAGGAAGCATTTAACAAAGAACAGATAAATCTAAGATAGATCATAAAAAGTAATTCCTTTTTCTTTTTTTTTTTCTTAGCCTAATTTAGACTAGCTCAGAAGACCTTCTCTAATCAGCTGATATCGTAACACAGAAATGTGTTTAGCCTTACCAAAAAAAAAAAAAAAAACCTCAGAGATGAATCACTGAAATAATTGATCTATTTAAGTTCTGCTTCAGACACATTTCAAGGGCATAAGTTATTTCTACATGTCATTAAAAAGACTTGGTGCATTGCTACAATTAATTATTTGATTGATATTAAAGTGGAATGAAATTTTTGGCCTCTCAATTGTGTGTGGGTTTTCTTAATGTGGTGTTTAATTCTGTGAGGACTTTGTAGCTATATGTGTTAGCTCATACTTGAAACTGAATCCTGAACCCCTGACTAGTAATGTACTTGAATTTGGAGGCATTACATGAAAATTAATTTTTGGAGGTTTGGATGGATAAAAAGGAAATTGAAAAAGCACACAAAAGTGAAAACCATATGACTTTAAAAAGTTATGGCTTACAAGTTAAAACACTTGTTTTTCACGGGTCCACAGACAGCCATGTTGAGGGAGATGAGCAGTTTTCACCATATATCATTTGTGAAAGTGGTCAGCACCATGTCCTGTCTCAGGAGACACAACAACAACACCTATACCACGTTTCACAAGTAAATCTCTCCTTAGGGATGGGAAAAACAGAGGACGGGGAGCTGAAGTGACATTTGGGACATCACCCAGCAGCCAAGACAGAGAATCCAGATCGTTGGAACATTTCAGTGCTGGAAGGACACTTCACAAAGCTTTCTTCCAGTACTCACTGAAAGGTTTGCTGTAGAAATTTCTTCCTGGCCTGAAGCAGTTTGTGGCAGCAGAGACAGTGCACTATTGATTTAACTTACCCCTGTTCAGGCACATTTCTAACTTGCTTTGGAGCCTGATGTGTGTAAATCAGGGAGCTGTACAGTGTCACCCTCAGTGTGTAAATTCACCTTAGATGGAGAAAAGAACTGGGCCACATTTGTCTAATCTTTTCGTGAATACTTTTGTGAATACTAAGTGTTTGGTCTCAGTGACCTATTGTCAGTTCTGACTTGACAGGTTAATTATAAGTTATGTGGGAAAAAAGTATTTATTAACTTTAAACTTTATTGCACTTCAACTTCACTTGCTTGTTCCCTTATTCTTGTTTTAGTAAAAGGTAGATAGGAGCCCCACATTTATCTTACTATTTCTTCTGTCATGTCCACTATCCCTGAATTAAGTACTGCCCATTTTTTATATTTCTACTCTCGTACACAACAAAATATATTGAATTCTTGTGAGGGGAATAAAGGACCTTGCTCTCATTAGACAGATGTCATTTGAAAGGGCCAGGACTGTTTTAACATTGTCAATCTGCAGCTGTAGAGGCACTCAAGTCCTCTGTCTTTCCATGATTGTACCTCTGAGGCAAAGGCTGAGTAGGAAGCAGTTATGTCTGTAGAGAAAACAAATGACACTTTGTCCTATCATTCCCAGCCTGTGAAATCTCTTTAGTCCAAACTGAGAATGCTATCCCGAGAGCAAGGAACCCATTCAGACAACCATTTGAAAATAAAAATAAACCAGCCACACGTCTGCCCTCTCTCAGTTACAGAATACACATTGTGTTTCCCCTAGCAGGAGCCATGGAGTTGCCTTCCCTTCACGTTTCTTCACCACAAAGATTGCCAAGCTGGAGCTGTGCAAAGCAGTGGCTGGGGACCAGGACCAGCCTTATATCCATATGCTGAATCCCACCCAGGATGCAGGGGGAGAAGGTGGCCTTTGGTCCCCAGTTGGAGAGCTGGCACAAAGTTCTACGTGTGCTCGGGAAGGCAAGGTGACATCTGCAGGGTTGCTGCTCTAAGCTGGATACCAGGAGGCCCAACCTGTTCTTTCTGAAGGCATTAATGATCTTTATCTCCTTTGGCACTGGCGTTTCCAGTATTTTCTTCACGGAAGAGCCCTGCAGGAGGAGGGCTACCCTACAGCTCTGTTCATGTCCTAATGCACTCTCAGTATTGCAGACCAAATTTCTGCCTCTTTTTCTCTGCTGTCGGTATCTGAGTGCCATTTCTTCCACCACCAATGATGCCTCTAGCTTTGTTGGTCCAGACCTTAGTTCCTCTCAGGAATGGTTAGTACTTACGGTCTCAAACACATTCTGAATTCCGCTTGCAACAAGCATTTAAGCCTATGGTATATGGCATCCTTTATTCCCCTATTCAGCAAGGAACACTAAGCCTCTGAAAGGCAAGGCTGCCTGTTCCATGCTGCTGTGGGAGAAGCAGTATTTGCTATGATTCATTGCAGTACCAAAGAGCTGTCCTGGATTCTCCCAAGGCAGATAATCTGCTAGAGAATCAGTTGTAGCATTCACAGGTACAGCAGATGCATTATTGCAATTAACAGTGTCTCCTTAAAAAGTAATGTATTGTCAATATTAGAAGAACTCATCCAGTGCTATATGATATTTTCTGTGCCATTCTCCAAGAAAATGCTTGGGTGTGAAATACTTAGGCTTAATAAAATTGCATCCTCTGGCATTAATAAATAAATGCCTTAGGTTATATCAGAGCTCAGATCAATTTTTTTCTTTTTTTGGCCACAGAATTTCTTAAACCCAGAAGGCACACAGTGACATGTAGATGCATTTCAATATCCTAGCTGTAGTTGTTCCATTTTGTAGGCTGGCTTTGCTGTTCTTTCACCTCTGCCATAAGGCCAAACCTAGGAGAAATGTCTTGAGAAGGACAAAGAGAGAGAGGAGGATGCAAGGGGGAATTATTCAGAATGCAGGGAAAAAGTGGGACAGGCACATGTCAACGGAGTCTGCCGAGTTCTAGAGTTCATGGAATTGCTGTTAGCTGGAAGGTAGGATTGCACAATGCTTTGTCTTTCTGGGTACCAGAGATAACAGCAGATAATTCTTCCAGAAACTCGCAAGTTTTCTTTCATTTGAAATGGCCCTTAATCCAGGTACTACGAGCTTCTGAAGAATAGTTTAGAAAATGTATCTTCTATTTACTCGTATCCTTGTTGCCCAATCTTTTATAATTGTCTGTGTTATAGCAGGAAATGCTGCTTCTTCCTTCTAAAAAATACCAATTTGACAACACCAATATGATTTTTAAAAATGTAATTTTTTTTTTGTTGTATGTGCTGTATTTAGAAATCTTTGCAGGGCAGGAAATTAAAAAAATAAAAGGAATGCTGCTTCTGGGTCATGATGGTTTTGCCTCTATCTATTTTTGTTCAATAGACAACTATTCTCAAAGTCTTAATTCACGATCATTTGCATTTAATGAAATAACAAATCCCCGAATCCTGTGCTTGTACAAGCAAATACTTGTACTTCCTACATTTCTCTAATTTCTCTAGTTATCTCTGCAGACTCCTGTACTGCTGCAGGTAGAGAAAACCTTCCTTCTCAGCCTGCAAACAAACTGACAGCAATAAACAGAGTGTAGATCCTGCATGTTCTTTTCAGTTAGGAAGAACAGGAAAATATGGGCACAAAGCCATTTTTTTCTGGTTTTACTTGCAGGTCACCTTTGGGGGTAAAAAAATTTATATCTTGGGCGTGTGAAATGACAGGCTTGTCCAACATAAGCCTGAGCAGCTGCGAAGATCAGCCTGGAGGCCTGGAGGAGATGGCCTGCCATATGGGGTTCCCGAAGCTCTTCCTGTACCTATTCACTGCAGCAGCAACAATGCACAAAATGCTGATGGGAAGACTAAGCACTAATTGCTTCTGAACTTCACTGTTTTATGGCTGAAAGTTTACTTTCCATTTCCAATAAAGCCATCATTCAGTGAACCTTCATAATGCTTTTGAGCTAAAACCAGCCTTTATTGTGCTTAAACATAACGTGGGGGGCAAAGCTGGAACATAAGAGGTCCCTTCCATGCATGTGTGATGAGATGTCTGAACAAGGAGATTGGTGACATTTTAAGGGCAGCATTAATTGCAGTCAGTCCCATGGGGCTTGACTCCAGCACACACAGGGAGTGTCCCCTCCCGAAGTACTGGGGGTCTGTGGGAATCTCTCCTTGCCCCTCTGGAACAGGTGCAGTTCCAAGGTTAAAATCCTGATTCCTACTCCAAGCTGGAGAGAAAATAATTGCATGTTTCACCCAAGTAACCTTTCATTCAAATGTGTTATTAAGGCAGTACTTTTTGTGTGAGGACGTGGCACGTGCCTGTCTGGTATTTGTGGCAATGGCTGTGTCTTTGGCCGTGAGCACACACTGGTAACTCGTAGGTGGCATCTGAGCACAACAAGAGGGGAGATGTTCAGCCATTGTCCCTTACTGGCTGAATGGTACCAAGAGCAATAGAGTGTGGAGAAGTGCCAGGAAAAACATCTTCTCTGGAGCTGTTTGTTTGAGAGGCACAGCACTGGACTTATTGCAAAGGAAAGGGAATAGTACATTTACTGAAAGAAAAGTGCCCCTCCCTCCTTCCCTTCTTCCAGTTTCTCTGAGTGGTTTGAGAGTCTGGACATTTATTTTTTTATCTTTAGAGAAGTGATAAGCACTATGAAAGAGCTAAGGAAAACAGAAACAAAGTGAAGCATTTTATTTTGCAGTGAATGAAACAGTTCTGCTTTTGAAGAAAAAAAAACCCTGCCTTTTTCCTTTTCTAGGGGAAAAACCCACTATTTTTTGCATATTCCAATTATTTTGAAGCCCTTTTGTTCCCAAAAAGGCAAAGATGAAACTCTACTGAGCTGATCATGGTTTCCCAAAAGTTCAGCTTAGCTCCTATCGTCCTTTTTTTTTTTTTTTTTTTTTTTTTCTCTTCTCTAAATTTCCCTCTGGTCTGCTCTTGTG
The DNA here is from genome assembly GCA_013397975.1 of Machaerirhynchus nigripectus. Classification (NCBI taxonomy): domain Eukaryota; kingdom Metazoa; phylum Chordata; class Aves; order Passeriformes; family Dicruridae; genus Machaerirhynchus; species Machaerirhynchus nigripectus. Next base: position 121,247 of record VZRQ01006958.1, read on the forward strand.
TTGCCCTTATGCTGCTTCCTTCCCAATTTTCTTTTGAACTAAATTTAGTGGGACAGTGAAGACATCACTAAGGACAAATGCAGAGCGTGGACACTAACTTACTTTAACACACAGGCTCAGATCTTCATCATATTGAGTGATTTCTGAAGGACTGCAAATTCTGACACTGCATGTGCACACATAGCTCAATTTTAATGTGATATAAAAGAAAAATCTGCTTAGTGTTCAAGTAGAAATTTGCACTTGGCTTGCAAAAAAAAGAAAAAGTAACCCTAATGAGAAATCTATCTTGATAGCTCAATTTCGTTTCTTCCAGCTTGAGAGAAGCAATTGTGTCCTTCCCTTGTTTACAATGCAGTGGAAGGAAACGAGTCACCCTCGGTGATTCGAGCTGCAATTAACAGATCAATAGCCACTTCCCCTTAACAAAAGCCACAGTTCTGTGCTGGGCTGATATTTTATTCCTTTGTTGTAATCAGCACAATGGATCTTCCTTTAGTCACTGCAGGTGTGTTGTGCAAGGTACAAACTCGTGTGGCAGAAATAGGTGTGAGCAGAGGGCGTGAGCTGAGCTCCCTGCACACCCCAGCCCTTACAGCAGCCGGGTCCCTCTGCTCCACTGTGCAATTACTCACCTTGTTCCGCTTCAGTGCCCTGTGTATATTCCTAATGATTCACCATATGACTAAGTAGAACAAATCTCCAATGACATAAAAGGCAAAACGTACATTTTAATCAGTAAAATATTTAGATATCTGCTGAGTGTATGTTTATGAGAAAGTTATTTATTTCTAATCACTGAGAGGTGCTCTAGTGGAACTAATTGTGATAGATTATTTTCTTGGTTCTAACAATTTATCTGATGAACTTAGGCTACATTTTCTCATTGTCAATGGATTTTGTCTGGACTTCTCTAAATATGTGTATTATTTGTAACAGTTTGCCAAATTGCTTTACCAATGGTTCTTGGTTTCCAGATAATTTGTGAGCTGTTTGCAGCCTAGCACTTGCCTATGAATAGGAGAGATATGTAATTTTGTTTGGATTAGTCACGTGGTCTTTAACTGGATGAGCAGGACTTCTGATGTGATCTTCAGCCCTTCTGAATTCAAATTTTGCTTCTTATGGCTACGTACTGATTCACTTGTGTTTCATGGCTGCTTCCTTTTCGTGCCAATATAATAACTAATATTTATGGAGAGCAAGCATAAACTGGACATGAATATACAAAGCTTGTTCTGAGCTTGGGGATTTTCTAGTGGGAAAAAAAAGATTGGGGGAATTAAAAATAAATGATAGGCAAATATTTATGCTTCAAGAATCCTTCACTCCCTCTGAAACACACACACCGTAGATATAGCTCTGTCTTTAAATAAGCGGACACTGTCCCTGGTGGTTTTACACTCAGAATTCCTGTTGGCTTCCACTGGAAGTTGGCTGAAGGTTAAGTGCATAGATAAAAGGTCAACAGTAGTCACAGAATAAGTCATAACTATTACAATTTGTCATTTAACAACTTGAGAAACATTAAAGTAATGAATTCTCTATTATCCTTTCCCAGTAAATGCATTCTTGGCATGATAAGAGCATCAAGTAAGAGTCAAATGTGTGCATATAACCCAGATAAGAAAAATAGCTGACACCTGGGCACTGGAAAATGAAAAGCTAACTTTTCCTATAATGTAATTAACTCTTGAAACAGTTAAGGTTTATTTGAATGGGGAAGTATCACAAGATAACTTTATTCTTGTCATTGGGTCACTTTTACCTTTTTTTGAGAAGTGTCATACTTGATAGAAACCAGTTAGAACTGAATTTGATTTTGCAAATTATTTATTTAATCTTTAGTTCTCATTTATCAGTCTAGAAAATAAAGTAATTGGAACACATAGTGAACACGAATTAAGTGATGTATATTATAAGAATATTTGAAGTTTGTTTAATTATTTTACGTATTTCAGCCGTCAGGAAGTATCTTCAAAGACACTGACAGCTGTCATTATGTGACATATATACATTTCGAAATCTTGTTTATTCCAAACCTGGGGTCTTTGTGCTGGTTTTCAGACCCGTATTTCACTCTCCTTGCTTTTATAGACCATGTTAATGGTGGTGTGGCCATGACGGTCAGAGATATATGAGAAGTTAATTACAGAAGTGTAGCTGAATGTCAGTGGATACCTAATAGGAGTTTAAAATATTGTCAAAGCACAGTGTTGTACTGTTGCATGATACTTATGCAGTAAAACCGAAGTTAACTTTAGCAGGAGTTTGGGACAGGGTTTTCAAACTTCAAGGATCTCTTGAGCCCAGGCAAATACTCTTCAAAGGGGACCAGCAGTGCTGGCCAGCTCTTAGATGGGCCCTTGCATTAGTTCAAAAGATTTAGCACAGAGGAAGAAACAAATAGTCAACTGTGCAAAACCACTAGCAGATATTTTGCAGAATTAGTGAACTTCCCCCATCTTTTGTAGTGCTTTTATCATGTGTTTTTTTCTTTACTTTTTCTGCTTTGTAGGTTCTGTATATATAATTGTTTGCTCCTGAGAGTATATAAAGATTTAGCCCTCCTGTGCTAGAGGTCAAAAACACATGAGCACTGTCTCCTCTTAAGCATACACTGGACACAAAACCCAACAGAATTGCATGAATGGTGGATTGAGGAAATTTCAGAAATGCATGGATTAAAAAATGAGGAAAAGTATTTTCAGATCTTCTGAGAGTGTAAAAAAGTTCAGATGAGCTGGAGGCATTTTATGCCTTTCCCAGAACAGTGTTGGATCTGCCCTAATCCATGAAACAGGGCCTGAGAAGGCAATGCCAGGCTTTCAGCCAGCTTGTGCCTTCCTGAACCCATGCCAGCATTTGGAACCTCTGCTTCATGGGGATATGACACACGCAGCCCCGCTGGAGTGGGCCTGCATCCATGAGTGCTCTGGGTCCTGTGTGCACTGACAAGGACACAGTCTGGGGAGCAAAACACCTGTACAAGGTCATGATGGGCAGTCTGTTTTCTAGGGAGCAAATTCCAGACTGGTAATGACTAAAGAACCTGCCCATGCCAGGAAATGTTATGCCTCTCTCTAATGTGTGAGAATCCAGGGAATTTCTTCTTTCCTAGCAGTTAAACTGGATGACAGAGTCAAAACTAAGTGTGAATGCTCAGGAACACTCAGCTGAGCTATACCTGGCTCCAGCTCCCTCTGCTCTTTGCTCTGCAAGATCCATCCAGTTTTGTCAGTGAGACTCAAGCCCTTCTCCCTGCTTTTCAAAGGTGCTGGTGCTGTCTCCCCAATCTTCCCAGTTGCACCTCTCTAGTTCAGGGCTGTTTTCACATGTTCCTCACAGTGGGTAAGTAAGGCTGAAGCCAGCCCAGACAGGCAGGATTTTAATGGTCGATAGACTCCAGGCACATCTGATTTCCCTATTGCATTGGTGTCATAGGTTGGTATATTGCAGTCAGTTTTCTTCTTAGTCATTGCTGGAACCCTGCAGTCTGCTGTTGCCATTGCTGAACAGGAGCTGAGCTCCCACATGAATGGGGCATTCTGTCCTGCACCACATGGCGGGTAAGCACAAGACTGGTGTATGGATTTATGATGCTGTGGTTTTCCACTCAGGAATACCCTTTAAGAATACCTTGCTATTTCTAGGAAGCCCCAACCAGTGTTAAATTATAGCTCTATTATATGGCAATGGCACCTGGTGGTTACTGGAAGCAGAGTTTATGCATTTCTTAATGAATCAGGGCACCACCAATATATTACCAGAGTAGGGGGTTAATACATCAATAACCAAACCTCCCTTTGAGCCAAGCAGCAATAGGACCTATGAGCTTGGTTGATTTTGTGTGTCAGGCCGGGTACACCTTTTAAAGCACAGAGATAGAACAGCTTTGCATTCTGAATAGCTGTGTTGGTCACAGCAAAGTAGTCCAAGTCCTTCAGCCTTTTCAAAGTTTGAAATTAAACATATACTGTATTTTATTATATGGGTATTTATTTCTCATAGTGCTTTCTTGAATTTTGTTTTTTTTTATCCTGGAATATCAGTGTGCATTTTCTAGTAGGTCAGATGTTTTCTGTAAAACAAATCATGGAGTCACATCAACAAAGAAAATTCATCTTTCCTCTTATTTGTATTCAGCTCATGTAATTTTATCCTGGAATGTTAAAAATAGGTTTGAGAGATTCACATATAATGTTCATCAGATCTTAATGAATGTGTGAAGTGATTCCATCACAAATGTGTACTTATAACTTCTGCACAAGGTCAGACTTTGTCAGTATTGATTGGGAACAGAATTAAAATGCCAGAAGTTGTCCAGTTTATCATCAAGCTGCTGAAACCATCTCCTCTCTGATATTTCAACAAAGAAGCCTCAGGCAATCACAGTAATTATTCTGAAAAGCAAATCTCAACTACTTTTAAATGCAAAATTCTCTGTCCTAGCCAAATGATTGTTAGCAAGGGATTAGAGCATTATAAAAGATACTTTGCCCTTCCTTATGCATGAATCAATCTTGTTTACATCTGACCAAAAGACAAAAACAAAGAAAAAAAATTCAGGCAAAAAATTCTAGAGATCAGGTTTCAATGCACAGCAGATTATGTCAATAAATACAAAATAATTGAAGTGTTCAATAATATCTAGTTTTTAGCTGAAGCTTCTTGTGAGATAAATCAATGCACTCCAATAAGACCGAAGTTTTTTCTAGGATAACCGTCCAAGTTATTTCAATTAAAACAAAATAACAAAATGTTCACCTGAAATAATCTTAAACCTGGTAAGAGGAGTTTTTTCTTTCAAACTCAGAGGCATAGATTGGAAAGCACATGGCAAATGAGAGAGTTAAGTGTGGGACTCTCACTTCTTTCACTGAAGCAAGTCTTCTTACATGCTATCAGAGTAGCTGAGATAAAAATAAATAAATAAAAATAGAATGTCACAGCAAGGAAAAAACCATGTCAGCCATAGCCTGCTCCTGCTACAAAACAAGGCAGAGAGGAATGAATTATAGCAGAGTAGACCTGGAGGGCCAGGTTCCATGGCAAGCAACAGTTAGCACCTCCTAATCCTGTTTTTTAAAGGAGGTCTTACCTGTCTGTCTTCCAGGAAGGTCTTAGAGCAGGGATCTGACTGGAATTGAAATGCTAAAGCTGTAGTGAGGAACAGGTTATACAGATTTAAGACATATGGCTTGACCTCAGTTGAGGCTGGATTCTCTGTCCACATTAAGTGACTCTTGCAGGCTCTTGCAGATCAAGTTCTGCCTAAAACGAGGCCTGGGCTCTCTTTGGCCATGGTGCAGTGCAGCACCCAAGTCCTCCGTGCCAAGGACAGCCTGCTGCAGAGTATTCCCCTTCTAATGAGGCCAGATCTTCTACCTGATAGCACTCTACATCACTCAACTGACTAGTTCATTTAGGTTTAAATGGCCCTTCTGCCTGAAGAGAAGTGTTAGCTGCTGTCTTCATCTGTCATGGCCATCTGCTCTACTCTTCTTTTCTTCTCAGCATGACTAAAGTAACTTACATATGAGAACAGATTGTGGGACACACATTAACCTCTTTAGAGACCATAAATGATCCCCCAGGAGTAGAGAGTTTACCCTTTAACTCCAATTCCCCTTTTCTTGCAAGCACACATGCTATCTTATGCCACTATTCCCACATCTGAGTGTTTCAGGCTTCTCAAAATAACTGTCTATCCAATTTTCTCTTTGGGGCACATTTTGCTTTCAGTTTTTACAGACTTCCTACTGACGTCAGTGAAAGCTTTGTGCACATATTAAGGGCAGCATATGTCCCAGAGTCAATGCTTTCTTTTTTCTCATGTCTTTTCTACGATAGTGGAATATCATCTTAAATCAAATGTGTGTCATTTAAAAGTAATAACATGCTATGACTTTCTGAGCTCTGTCATTGCACTCACTGAATGAACTTAGTACCCAAGATAATCATCTTAAGTACCTATCAACACACACCCTTCCTCTAAACACAAGGTTGATGGGGGTTAGTTGGATAAGATTTTAGTCTTACTATAAATGGTTCCTAAAAGCAGGTTTCATATAGAAAGATATAAGTGGAAATGTTTCTCTATTTAGTAGATTTTTGAAAAATAATCTATATTTCCATATTGATTTACTTCATATGTCTAGATTGTAAGACAGTTGCTACACAAGGATGTTGCTTTTTGACAGTCCCCTCTGTGATCAGTTTATAACACTGGTAACACCTTTGAAATGTTTCAGTTATGAGATAAACCTACAAGTTAACAGCCACACATTTCAAGTGTTTGAACCTTTCTATACCTTGTCTTTCTGTAACACTCACATTACAAAAATTTCATCTTTTGACAGTTTTGATTCTGAACAGAACTTACAGGACTTTTGAATTTGAGGATATATTTCTATAACTAAGCAACACTCAGAACCACACAAAAGTTACTGTGCTGATGATAAGAAGGTGGTACTTCACTAGAACCCAGTTCATCAGAATTGCCTCATTTCCTATTGAGACCTAAAATCTTCTCCCAGACTTTCTGACAATGCCAAAGTTTACCCAGCTCTGCAATTCCTTAGAGAAAGGTGGTGCCTTTGTGTTTATTCATGTCAGCAGAAAGGGACCTGGGGGTACTGGCTGACAGCTGACTGAACATGAGCCAGCAGTGTGCCCAGGTGGTCAAGAAGGCCAATGGCATCCTGGCCTGGATCAGGAATAGTGTGGCCAGCAGGACCAGGAAGTCATTCTGCCCCTGTACTCGGCACTGGTGAGGCCACACCTTGAGTGCTGTGTCCAGTTCTGGGCCCCTCAATTTAGGAAGGATGTTGAGATGCTTGAACACGTCCAGAGGAGGGCAACAAGGCTGGTGAGGGGCTTGGAACACAGGCCCTATGAAGAATGGCTGAGGGAGCTGGGGTTGTTCAGCCTGGAAAAAAGGAGGCTCAGGGGAGACCTTATCATTCTCCACAACTCCCTGAAAGGTGGTTGTAGTCAGGTGGAGATTGGTCTCCCCTTGCAGTCAAACACTGACAGAAAGAGAGGACGCAGTCTTAAGCTGCACCAGGGGAAGTTTAGGTTAGATGTCAGAAAAAAACTCTTCACTGAAAGAGTGATTGGGCAGTGGAATCATCCGCCCAGGGAGGTGGTGGAGTCACTGTCCCTGGACATGTGTAAAAAATGATTGGACGTGTCACTCAGTGCCATGGTTTAGTTGATGAGGAGGTGTTAGGTTAGGTCATAGGTTGGACTTGATGATCTCAAAGGTCTTTTCCGACCTCATTCATTCTGAAAATTCTGGAAAATAATTTTGGTAAATAATACAACATACTGTAAAGTACAATAATTTAGCCAGAACTGAATCAAGCTGTGATATCAACAGAGATACATTCTGAAGGGAAAAAAACCATGAGAGGAAACTGGGTGATTCCTTTGAAGCTTGCCCAGAAGGCCCCACACAGCTGTAAAGACTTCCTTCACTGTATCTTCTTCAACTTTTCTTGGGGAAAAAAAACCCAAAACCAAATCAAACAAACAAAACCCCAAAAGGAGCAAATGTGGTTTATATTTGATTTGGGAGATGGAGCTGCAAGAGACAATATGGTTAAAAAATACTCTTTCCTAATCTGGTCACTCACTGAGCATTCAAATAAACTGAGACACCAGCTGTTGGCTGTACTGCTTTATGGTCTGACTCACAACCCTGTCTCCCATCAAACAGTGCCTACCTCCATGAATAAACCTATTGAATCCTGAACAGTCAACCCCAGTGAAACTCCCTGTGCTGCCCAGGATAAGTGGAGAATGCTGAATAGGACTCAGTTTGCATTTTAGCATTAGAAAACATTGTTTTTACTTCGCTATCTAAAGTCCTACTTTTGTATCACCAGGGAAGCCTAATATTCTTCGGACTGTGACAATTATTTTGTCAGCTGCCCACCAACCAGCAACATGCAGAAACAACCAGGGCCTTGTACGTTTGCCTGTGCAGAAGTTTCCACGTTGAGTGCAGGCTAACAGCCCTATTCCAAGTTGACAAGTCGTATCTATGTGTATCTGTTTTAATCGAGGATATATATGTTCAGTTTGTTCAAGAATTTAATGCCTCTGCCACTGACAAAACTTAGAAATAATTTTTCTTCCTTGAAAAGTAGTTTGTAAGAAATTAATAAGATAGGAATGACAGAAAGAAGCTAAAATGGCTTGGGCAGCAGATATGTCTGTTTGCAGAATCAAGATCAGCATGAATTTGTCCCTGACTGAGGGTGATGGTTAATTTTGGTTAAGGATGTCGGTGTCTTTCTGTTGTGGCATCTCCAGTTGCATAATGAGGATCATAGTCCTTCCTTTCACTTGCTGTGACTCAAAGTAACCTTTGCTGGTCTACCCAGCCTTTGGCTGTTGAACCACTGCCCTGGAGAGCAGGAGCACAAGTCCCCAAGCTGCTTTGGTGAGTGTTCAGGGTTTGTTTTGGACAGCTGCAGTTAAGCTTGGTTTCAGGAGCACAAGTCCCCAAGCTGCTTTGGTGAGTGTTCAGGGTTTGTTTTGGACAGCTGCAGTTAAGCTTGGTTTGTAAAGACTTTAGAAACCTTGTGATGAAATAGCTGACTGCTTCCCTTCTCCTCCCAAGGGCTCAGAGGCTCTGCAGCCAATAGAGGCAACACCAAAACCTGCAGGTTCACAGATTAAGCCTCTACCTAGGGAGATTTGTCTTCTGTTCTTCCCTTCCATGTGAGATTCCCCTTCAGCCCACATGGCTTGTGGGTGCTCTTTTCCTTACTTCACCAGTGTCTGTACAGCTCATTTTGTTCCTGGCTGGCATACCCAAAATATTGTTTAAATATTAACAGGAAACCAAAAGATTCCACATGACATAGTTGAAAAAGCACAGGATAGATCAGTAAAAAGGTCAGACTCTACCTGTGTCTCTCCAAGCTTTGGTACTGCAGCCCAAAGAACAAGGGTTCTGGCTCCTGGTAGCCACAAGGAAGAAAGAAATTATCAGAGATCTCAGGTAATAAAAGCTTGTTTTCCACTCGATTCAGCAAATGCAGCAAGAGGTACCCTGGCCTTCGGCCAAGCTAGGCTGGCAGCTGATGCCATGCTGAATTGGGAATCTTCTCTGCAACTGGGAGAGCAAACTCTCTGCCTTGCAGACAGTCTCAGCTCTCCTATCATCCTGTCTTGCACAGCAAACGGGAGTAACTGGGATTTTTTGTATGGCCCAAGCATCAGAGAAAGGAGGAAATGTAAATGTCTGGGGTTCAGGTGAAGGCACCACCCAGGCTGGCAGCCTGGCATCAAAGTGAAAAGAGCTTCAGTCAGGAACATGTTAAAATTTTTATTATAGGCACAGGATAACATATCCCTGTTAAGATCTCATCCTGGTCTCTGCTAATTGCACCTCAGCTAATCCCTAAAGCATGAGATTTTTATATTCCTTACTAGGTTTGCTTATATTAACTATTCTAATGCCAGATATTCTTGGCACCCTGTATGTTGTGATTCAGCCCTGGATTCTGGTAAATTTCTGAAAAGAAATTTACCTTCATCCCTGTTCCACCTGCTCTTCTCTTGGCAGTGTCCAAGACTGTAGTGTTTGTGCTGAAAGCTGTGCTGACCTTTTGGCATCTCTCACAGAAAGGATTCTGCCTTTAACTGCAGTTTGTTCATGGTTATACAGCCTTCACAGAATCACAGTCAGAGAATGTGCTGAGTTGGAAGGGACCCACCATCAAGTCCAACTCCTTGTAATTACTGTGTTTTAGATGAAAATACTTTTTCTAGCTCTACCTGATTAACACATTTATTTATATAGTTTTAAATACTTTTTCTATAACAGTAATTTACAAATCAATACCTCTTGCATGCAATTTTTTTTAATAACATAGGCCAACACTTAATTAGTGCCTCATAATCATGTCAAAATCCTGCTAACACAGTAATATAATATGTGGTGACTGTTTTGTTGTTCTAATCCTGGCCTGCTGAAAAGGAAGCCATAATAAACATCTTTTATAATTAATATATGAATGTAAGGAGATTGAGCTTGGACCCTATCATCTGGATACAGCTTTTGCAGAAATGGTAAGTGATGGTTATGTAAGTTTTCTAGGCCATCAAAATACAGTCATCCCTAAGGATGTACTAGAGTATGTGTGTACAAGGTCAGGATTAAAATGTCCTCACTGAGCCTCTCTTTAGCTCTATCACGTGCAGCTGTGTCTTGAAAATACTTTGGGCCAGAGACTGTATTTTTCCATTTGTTTTTGGAGAATCTGTAGGAGCACTGAAAGCAAATGATAACAACTCCCAGCTAATCTCCTACTTTTAGAGCAGTCTCATGGGATTTTCCTTCTCATTACCATCTCATGACAATGATGTTGCCCTATTTATTGACTGACTGGAGGAGATCTGCCTTTTGGAAATGGCTGACCACCCCAGCTGAACTTTAAACAGCTACTGTATGTAAACTGCATTATAGGAACTCCTAAAACTAGCATGTCCTCCCTACACAAATAGTGCTGTGGAGTTGACAGAAACCAGTCCAGGATGTGTTGGCTTCAGTGTGTGCAACTTAGAGAACACGTCATGTACAGGCACCAAGTCATTTTTTTGTGCAGGATCATCCATTTTTTTATGGTAGTTACTGAAGAAATCCTGGAAATAAGCAGAACAAGTCTAAAAAGAAATGTATACTCACTGCCTTTCTCTTTTCGTTTCGGTATTGAGTTTCATTGCCATAGATGATGCAACACCATCAAGTTAAGCCTGGTCTTAATAGCATAGCACATACATACCTCTGTTAGTATGCAACTTTTCTGGAGCCTCCTTCACCTGTGTAGCATGAAGAAACACATGGGTTTCTGCACACCTGGGTTTGGCTGCAGTGAGGTCAAAGTATGCACACGTTGGATGGAGGTGTCCAGGAGAACCTTTCCCCACATCCTTTGGGTCTTCTTTTACCCTCATTATCAGGGCTTTGAAGATTCCTGACACTGCTCTGACAGACCCCACACAGTCACGCTTTCCATAGGTATATCTTAGAAAAATTGGTTAAGAAGTAATTGATCATTGACTACCAAACATCTCAAAGTTTGCAAAACAAGTTTTAAATCTGCTGATTTAGGTGAAATCACAGCCTATTGAGAGCCACCTGTAAAACTCCTTGGTTTATACATTTGGGGAAAAGATTAAGTAGTGGCTCCATTAAGCCATATGCATATTCATGCAAGATTTGTTATTTGTATACTCATTATTTTTTCTGTCATAAGTATTTAAAAATCAACACCTTTTGTATGCAAATTTCTCCTTAATAATACTTGCCAGCCTTCAAATTAATGAATTGCAAGCATAATTTTGTGCATGACTTTGAATCACAGAACAAATTAAGATTCAGTCACAAAGATGCCATTTATCTTCTGTTTTGCAGTAGATGATTCTCAGTGCCCTGTGCATCAGCATGTAAATATTCTGGCTGGAGATACACAGGCTTGTACAAACAAATTAGTGAAAACTCCATCTACTGATACTGCTTATTTTCGTATGTTCTTATATGTTTTCAGTAACTGCCAAGTACCCTGAGCATTTTCACCAGCTGTGTGTGTATTTATATATACACTGCATTGACAGAGTATCATCTTAACATTATGAACAATATATAAAAGGCCTCCTCCTCACAGATTCGTAAGGGTTATATAAAGATTTGCGTGACTTAGCTGTGCCTACAAATGTTGTCCAAATCATAGCAAAATCTAAACCTTACACTTTCTAATACACTAAGTAAAATAAGAAATTTCATGGCAAAATTCTGTTACTGCTCTTTCTCAAACATCGCTTTCTTCAGAGCCCGGTAGCGCTGCTGGCTGGGCATTTCCACAGCATTCTGTAGAAGCCGTTTCTTGTGGTCTAATTGCCAGTTATTGCATCCATCACATAACTCTGGGGCTTGATGCTAACACAGCTTGAGTCAGAGGAGTAAGGGAGACTGGGTATGGAATTCTTGATGCTGAAAGCATACGTGCATGGCAGCCAGGTGTGGCAGCGCAGTGTTTTGGTTGAATGAGTGGTGCCTCAACCAAGAGAAATGATGTTTAAAAAATGCAATGAAGTAGATGCGTATTACTGAAAGTTTCTCCTAAATGAAACAATGCTGGTATTGAGGGCAGTTCATTTCACACTTGAGGACAGGTTTGAGGCAGGTTGTTATTTTGGTTTCATCAGCTTTAGTTACTGCTTGGTTGGTAAAGAGGAAAAAAAGTTAATCAACTGCACTACAATTAATCTGTGATATGATATGGCATGAGCAGTTATTACTCATAGTGAAAAGCAATTTACCAATTCATCCAAAAATAGCATAGGAAAAATCTTATCTCTAAAAATGATCATCTTATGCATTATTTCCATTTACGCATTAGCTCACTACAGCCACTTCTTATTAACTTTGGGAACTGTTAAGCATTTCCCTAATGTGCATATCTTAGTAGGATTTTCCACCCCTTGTGTTTCCGGTTGGTATAATGGAATTTCTGAAGAAATGGTTCTTACTTGTATCCCATTGCATTTTCTTGGTTTTTTAGTTTTTAACACCTGCTTTGAACGCTTTTTTGATATAATTCGGATTTTCTTATATTTTTGGGGTGGGATTTTTTCACAGTATTTGTGTTTTCAGGAAAGGTGCTCAAATCAGAAACAAGGAGACAAAGATTTCAGAATGTTTTTCACTTAATCTGCAGGAAATTTAAGAATTTGGTCCAATCCTCATTTCTCAGAGCTTGTTAGGAGGTGTAGGCAGTACCTTGGGATATTTTACTATAAACAAGGACTTCTATTACACCGCTGTAGTGTTCTTGTCTTCCTGCCACAGTTATAAACTCCACTAATTTTTTCACTGACTGCTATTTAAGTAGTCAATAGTAGCACCACTGAGTGTCCCCAGTAACAGACCAATGCCAGCTGTCTGAGCTGCCATCAAACCTGTGAGCAACTTATTTTTTATTACAGCTGTGAGTCTGATGAAACATTGTAGTAGAGAGTTAATCAGGAAAACAATCTGCTTTTGTCTATTTGCTGTTTGCTTGGCACATAACTGCCATGGGCATGGGCTTGTTTCCATCCAGTTAGGCTGTATTTGGTGTCAGCTAAATTGTTTTGCTGGCCAGTCTTGCTCCAGAGCAGTGTGTAGAGCATGTGAGTTATGGCAAAGCGTTGCTTGAGCCCTCTGTGTTTCCTGGCACAGGCAGGACCGACACAAACCTTCTCACTCTAGCTGTTTGCCTTTTTTTCATTCACACTTAGGTCAGAAAGATCTACTTAAGGTTAATGAGCCAATTGTTGTTGTAAAAAATCAGTCACAATGACTGTTTTCCTGCTTCTTATTACGTACATAAATTGATGCTGGAGATGGAGAAGTATTGTAGCATTCCGTATTGTTCTGTATACAAGCAGACAAAAATTGCTTGCTGGAGATAATTACCCACTCATGTACAATTCAGAAGAACAAATGGCTCTTTCATTAAGTTCTTGATTCAGTACACACAGTACACACATTTTCTTGCACTTTATTCATAAACATAGCACATCGAATATGTCTTTTTAAGTTTTGAAACAGATCTAGAGTAAATTATACCAAGGTGAATTCTGTTACGTTCCCCAGGACTTGTTGATCTGTCCACTTAGGCATATGCAGGTAAAAATTTGAGTCTCTTAATGCAGCATTCATGCTGAGGCACAGGAGGAAATCAAACGTTGTGCTAGGAAATTACCCTTTTAAATGATGTAGCTGTATAGTGAAATACCTGTTTTCCAGACTTTTTCAGTCTTCTATATTGCCTATAACCACTAAATATAGTTTTTTATTAAATTAGTTTTTTATTAATAGGCCAAATTGCAACTTTGTTGTTGTTTAGACTACAGAGGTGAAGAATCTTCTGAAAACATTCTCTCTTGGTTAGTAAGTCTCCCATCCCAGACTTGGTTTGGGAGTCTCCCATCTCCCAAAGGAGAGCATTTCCAACACAGTCCCCATCCTATGATCTCTGTCCACATTTAACCCCTACTGAGATACTTTTGGTTGCCTACAGAGTCCACAGTAGACTTAAGTCTAACTATCCTTGCATATCCAAAATTATTACTTTTCAGCACCCTTCTCAGCTCCTTCATTTGTTCTCTGTTATGATCACCTGACGAAGTTCACTAGCACAGATCCAGCTCTGCTGTTTCGTAGTATCCGCAAACGTTTCGTTGTCTGCCTTGCTGGCTGCAATAGTAGTTTACTAAGTACAAAGCAGTTTTCATTTGCTTATAGCAAAATTATTTAGATGTGATAAAAATAAGGAGACTGACACTAATGAGAGGGATTTCTATGGCATTGAGAAATCTGGGATTGCTACTTGTGATTGATGTCTGTAGAGCCTCACACTGCACAGTTCTGCTTCCTCCAACTACCATGCCAATTATTGCACTAAAATGTTAGTGATACAGTCAGCAAGTCATATACATCTGCTGATTTCTCAAGTTAGCAAAGAAAATGCAGGTAGATCTAAAAGACTACAATTTTAGAAGGTTAATTTGTCACTGCCTGTTGAGAGAAAACAGAGAAACCACTCAGAGATGCGGAAAATAGGCCAATTTTGTAATAGCTGCAGATGTTCATTACAATTTGTATCATGAGAATTTTGTTCAAACTCTCTTCGTATCACAGCTAAAAGACTGTTATGAAAGTGTTATAAGAATTATTCTATTTTCTGTTCTCTTTTAATCTTCGTAGCAGTAATGAGTCATCACAGAATTTCAGTCTTCAGTACATTGCCAGTTTCACAATCACATCAAAATGCTTAACAAAAAGAGAAACGATGCAAGTTGAATCCCTTTTCATGAAAATTTTTCAGAGATTGTTGATCTGCTTATGATAAATTGTATTTCTAGGGCTCTTCCTGATGCAACATTTTCTAATCATAGCTATGAGGTGGATTGCCACAGAATTCCAGACAGAAGATGTGTGAAATATCATTAGGAGTTTATAATGTGTATAATAAGTCATATCATCCATCAAATGTATGCTTGTTAAAGTATCATGATGGATAAATTACCACCTTATTCATGGTAACTGAAATCATACATACAGTTTCAACAATATTGGTTCTGTTTCCAGCCTATAAAGGGCAAAATTACACAGATAATCAACAGTGCACACTTTTGTTGGGTACAGAGGACCTGGTGATGTGTGAAGAGTCCATATAAATCCCAGGTCCTGGAAGAACCAAGCTACCCGTTGGAAAAAACTTGGCCAGTCTTATTCCAGGTTTACAAATTAATTCCTGATCTAGCTGATCAGGAAGTGTGTCAGATAAAGTTGGCCCTAACTGGACAAACCACATCTGCTTATAGGTACAGGGAAGCAGTTGGCAAGACAGGGTGTCCATTTCCCTACCAGAGCATTGAGAATTTAGTTTTATTCTTGCTAAATTGCATTGACCTCCCAGTAGTAATGTTTAATATCTGTAATTGTATTTGTGTCCTGGAGGATGGCCTAATGGAAAACATTCCTATGATAAACACGTTCAGTCCAGTTTGCCATTAACAGATGATGTGGTGACTTGTCAGCTTTGCAAAAGAAGCATAAAATGATGCCCCACTCAAAGCAGCAGTAGGTAAACTCACCTTCCACAAGCTTAGGTGGTAACTTGAAATGCAAGGGAAGGTGAGCTAGGATCAGTAGCTTCTAGGGGTGTGCCTATCTTATTTCTAATGTTTCTCTTGTTTTATATTTTACATAGCCCAAAATCTGTTATTCATTTTCATAAATCACTTTATACACTCAAATTTAAAAGATTATGCAGATTTTTCAGTTTTATAATGGACTAATTTTATCCTTAATTTTAATCCTTAATTTAAGAGGACAGGAGGTTCTTAGAGGTGTTTTAGCATTAACTTTCTTTTATTTTAAATGTACACAAATGAGGTTTAGTCATTCTCATTTGAGAATCCTCTCTCTCTGAATTTGGGTGTCATGAAAAATCACTTTTCTTGGATGGCTCCTGCAAGCCACAGAAGCAAGAGTGAGAAATGGTGTGGAGGGTGCTTTAGGAAGCACAGCAGCACCTGCATCTGGATTTCTCCATCTGAACTTTTCTTGGGGCTTGCAAACAGGAGAAAATCTGAATCTTTCCCTGGATTTTTCATTATTTTTAGTATGGAATAATTTCCTGTATGTGTAAGAGCACTCAGAATTTCCCACAGCAGGAGGAAATTTAGGCTGAGGAACTTTAGGAAATTTAGCTCCTCCTTGAAAACCTCACCAGTTCATTCTGTTCCATCTACAAATCTGCTTGCTGTATTCTGTAAGTGAAGATCCCTGGATACATCACTGTAAGTTGTATTAATGTTAGTATTTTGAAGAGGCTGGTTCAGCCTACGTGGAATTCTCCCTTCCTGTCAGCCACTGGCATGTGCCATTTGTCCCTGAGCCATTTCTCTGTTGCTGGTTGGTGACACTTACCCACTTCGTATATGCTGAGGTAATAAATTTTCAATACTGTTTTATTAAATTATTTTCAGTTACATATACTAAGTACTTTCTGTGAAATATTTCTTTACCTCCATGTTTAAAAAAGGAATACATAACAGGAATTGCAAACAACAATCCACTGGATTGTTTCAGAACTGCATTTACCCTGCTCATCAGTTCCATCACATAATCACTTTCACACTTCCCTGAGTGTGAAACTCAGGGAAGGCTACTCAGAGAAGGCAAGATTAAAGGCAAAAATCCATGTTGCATCACTGCTAATAAGAATTGCCATCACTTTCATTTTAATTTCGAAGACTCATCTCAAGAATGGAGCCTGATGTAGCCAGGCTTAGTACAGATACACAAGCAGACACAGACCTTACTTCATCATGCAGATGATTATTACTCATACTGAAAAATCATTGAATTATCCGCAAAGGACACTATTTCACAGCATGAATGAAACTGTAAGAGGATTCTCTCATCTGTCCTTTAAAATAAAAAAAGATAAAGGCAACCCAAGTGATACTGTATCACAGTATCAGGGCTGATTATTTCAGGGTAGTGTAAGTTAATGCATGAAGAGAACTGCAGCTTTCATGTTGTTAGTTTAAGTGTTAATGGATACATTAATTTCGTTGATAACAGAAAGAAATCCAGTCCCATAAAAAACATAAGGCAAAATTTTCTATCCATATTAAAATGAATTTCAGGCCATTGCTCACAGTTACTGTGGAGTGTTTAAAGGAAGAGGAGATGTTTTATTCAGTGCTGGCACAGCTTATCAACAGCATGTGTCTGCACTAGCAATGGGAGCCTGCTGTACTCCATCAAAGGCTGGGGCAGTCTATAAAAACATTCAAGGAACTGGGAGAAGCAGCAGACTTTGTTCCAGCTAAGAGAGACAGCAGCTGTGTGCCAGGATGTCGTACTTCCTGCTATAACAAGTAACAATAGTGAGCATAAATTAAGGAGGTGGAATGGGAAGTGATGGAGAAAGAGTAACTGAACAATTTAGTGACAGTAATTTACAAATTGTTTAACTGTTTGGCATATCCCAGAGCCAGCAGGGCTGGATCCAAACTTGAATATCCCTTCCTGAAGATTGCCATAGTTCTGCTGTTGGTTTGGATGGAGAATCTGACAGACAAATAGTACTGGGAAGCTGAGCCTGTAAAAAAATGGACACCAAGATGCCTCCTGCAGACAGTGCTATGCTCAGGAACAGTGAGTTGTTTCTGGATGGCCCTCCATTCACTTGCCCCAGGGCTGAGAAAAAAAGATTCATTTCACACAGGTCAGCTGAGAGCCAGCAGATAGAGGTGACCTTCAGGTACTCAATTTGGTTTGTCCCTGTGGGTTGGAACTGAACAGCCTCACATCATGCTGCCAGTTCTCTGACTCACACAGCTCTCTGTTGGCCTTTTTTTTGTTGTTTTCAAACCTTGTACTTTGGTTCTGGAAAATCTCTGTGGTGACGTAAGGAAAAAAATTCAGCTTCAAGCTTGATTTGTGTTTTTAAATATGTATACACAGCAAAATTCAGAAGGAGAGCAATTCTTCCCTGAAGTATCTGTGCCTTCCAACCACCAGTGAGACCCCCAAGGAACAACAGAATGTTGAAAAGTAGGCAGTGATGCTGAGAAGGAAACATAGGCATGGGATGTCACCACACAGCTTTACAGATCCCCCAGCAGGATCACCCTCCCAGGGTACTCTGGAGCTTCTGTTTAAGGTTACACTGCCTAACATGATTATGTCCACCTAGAAGAAAACAGGGCAAACAGCAGCTGTCCACTGCAGAGAGAAATTGCCTTTCTTAATATGAGTTGGGATTTCTTCCTTCCTGAACTTGCCAAGAATGATATATAAAATAAATCATTCTCTCAATGTATGGAGGAAGCAAGAAGATCTCTCACTCAATACCCAAGTATGGGTACTCAAGCTAATTTCCACGGCCTCAGGTAAAATGCCGTAGAGCTTTGGAGCTTCACTCCCAAAGGATCTGTGTTCTCGAGCGTCAGCATTTGTTTCCAGAATCATTTCAGGTTTGTCAGGTGACATTTCAGCTCCTTTAATTTCCTCCCCTTTTCTTCAGAGCAGTTTTATGGCTACCTTTCCAGTATAACACCCTATCAGCCTCATAGAGAATATTTTGAAGTATTTGGCCTCCCACAGTTGTACAAAATTCCCTAGCAAATCCCCTACTCTTTTAGAAGAAAGTATAATTGCACTATGTCTCTTTTTCTTTTACAAAGCTGAGTGGGATTTACAATAATACAAGTAGAGCATCAAAGGAAATAAAACCTATTTGTCAGTTTTCAGCTAGCAAAGAGAAGCACCCACCCACCTCATCCATGTGGGTGTTCTTGGCCTGTAGCAACAAGGTACATGCTTTAAAATAAGATTGGAACAATAAAGCTTGGGAATCATTCAGCTGAAATCACTAGCCTGCATACACTTGGCAGATTAAAACTCCGGAAAATTTCAGGCTGACATTTAGAATGAAGTGAAATTGTTTAAACTACATTTAACAGTAACTTTTCTGTAGCCTCATCTCTTCATCTTCGCAGCACAGAGCCGATGGGCAGCGCTCGGCATCTGCACTGCCTGGCTGAGGTGGTGCCAGTCGGAATGGGCAATATACACTGCACATACACTGTGGTGATTCAGCAGGCTGCAGAGAGACACCTGGCAGAAACTTTGCAGAGGTCAGGTTGATTCACCCTTTAAAGCCATCTCTGGAATATATTTTGCTGTATCCTATGCTGGAAAACCACCTCTGGTTCCTGGCTGACCAACCCTAGCCTGTGTTAACCTTTAAGGTGTGTCAATCCCTAGTTTAACATAATGCTGCTGCATTGAAAACTGCAGAGTTATGCTGTGCTTAGTATAAAGTGTGGCTAAGGCTCAGGAAGCAATATTTAATCTTTACTACAACTACAAATTGTCTCTTCAGGTTTTTGGAGTAGATGTATCAAACAAGTTGTTGGTTTTGGCTTGGTGTTGCAAAGCAGCCATAAATGCCAAGAACTTATTTTCCATGATTCCATAGTACTTTGTGCAGTAGCAGCAAAATTTGCCCAGCTCTAACTAAATTTTCTTTTCCTGTTTTATGCTAATGCCAGAGTTTATTGTTTCAGTGACATATCCCATTTGGAAAGTGGTACTAGAAGGTTCATTTTCTCATATAGGCAATTGGTTTCAATCTGCATCTTGAACAGTAGCTTCTGTGGTTGAAAGGTACTTGCTTAGTTTCCTGACATAAGAGTATTTATTCTGGGGGGTTTGTTGATATCCTATCTGGTGGGTTTGATTAAGGCCCTTAGTTTGCAGAATTATAAAGTTCATTGAAAAATGTCTTCATAGACCATAAAAAACCATGAAAACAAAGCTGGAAGAGATCTCTGGAGATTATTCCAAACTCCTATTCAAAGCAGGGTTAGTTTCAAAGTTAGATCAGGTTACTTAGAGCTTTGTCCACTCAAGTTTTGATGGTCTTTGAGGATGGAGAGAGAGAGAGAGAGACGGAGGGGGAGAGAGAGAGAGAGATACTATGATATTATGGTCTTCCTTCCTTCCTTCCTTCCTTCCTTCCTTCCTTCCTTCCTTCCTATTCCTGTAAAGACAGACAATCAAGGAATATACTCATTTAGGAAAAACAAGCTTCAAGAACTTCTGATTCTTGCATACAGCTGAAAGAGGTTATGGAACTCATTTAACCTGTGAAACAAAAAATTTTATTCAGAAGTTACAGGTTTTTAATTTTTTTTTTTTTTTAAGGATAGAAACTGTCTGACTCATTTCTATCTCTTAGAGAACCCAGCCTCCATTTTCCTGATTTTTACAGAACCACACCACCCCTTTATAGCAAGTACTATGCTAATCCCTACTCCAGACCAGCTAAGAATTGTTCCGTTCCTCTTATTTTACCCAAACTCTTCCTCAGTTCTTTGGCTGCTGCAATTTTTATATTGGGCATTTATACTCTGCATTCCTAGACCACTTACATTCTATGACAAGGAGAGCTTTAAGGATGCTAATTTAGTACGTGTTTGTATAATACCTAGCCAAGAGGGCAGTGCCTTCCTTATGGACTGGAATCATGACTTGAGAAAAAATGTTAGATAATAATAACAACAATCCAATACACTGAACTATGTAAAAAGTATTATTTCTTTAACTCTTTGTGTGTTCAGGTGATTTTGAAAGTGCATGGAGAAAGGTCTCTGTGGGAGATGTTTGTCTCACACTCCGAGTTAGCTATATAGGAAAGGAAGGGATTGCTGTCTGGAGAGTCTGTTCTCTCTGCCTTGATTAGATGTAGGAAGATGCTTAACTTGGAAACAAGTAATGGTGGTTGAGATATATTGCAATGAGAGTGGGAGCAAATTTGGGGTTCAACTTTCAAAGAATAGCCTTACCAATATGTGGAGAATATAGGATTTAATTGCTTGCCCATTTTGCAGTATCCTACAGGCACTCACTGAAGCTGGAAGTAGGCTGGATAGAACTAGCCCAGCTGCTTTATACAGCATTAGCTTCCACATAAGGATTCTGTGCCATGTGAGTGTTTTCCCTTCGGTGGTAGGCAGAACTGAGAGATGGGGTGGGAGGTGAACACCACCTGGCACTTCATAGCACAGTCATCACAGGAATGGTAAAACCTACTCAGAGGATGTTGTGGCATTAGCATCCTCCTCCCAGACACAGAATTTACAGGAGCTGAAAGCAGCTCCTAGTCTGAGCCTGAATGAATGTACTGCAGTGACATTTGGGCTGGTCACATTCTCAGATCCCTGGCAGCTGGAGCACCATGGAATACCCCTGCCCCGGGGCACAGCCTGGCTCACTGCAGAAGGCTTTAGTGATCTGAGGTAAGCAGGTGGCCTTGCTGTCCTGTTAGATACTCCCTACGTGCTCTAACAGGGCAACTGACCTTCCAGGCTCCATCACTGTGTTAGTTTGCCTTTAGAAAAAGGAGGCTTTTAGTTACCCAAATGAATCATTCCGGTGTCATATCCAAAGACCCACTTCAGTGGATTTTGGGTGTTTAACAATAAATCACATGTAACTTCTGTTCACCTCAGGAACAATATGGACTTGATTCCACTAAACAGAATGAAGTGAGCTCTTACGTATTAATTGTAATGTGCTAGAGCTTATTTTTAGAAGCTTAGAGTGCTTTAATGTAGGAGAGCTCTGTTGTTCTAGCAACTGCATGTGTACCTATCCTCAAGAGCAAATCATTGTAGTCAAACCTCATCAACTATCAAAAATTCATCTTATTTTCCACTATGATGATATACATAAAATAGTACTTACCTACTTTTGGAAATATAACAATATAATCCTTCATTCAGTCCTTGTTCTTAGTGACAGAATTTTAGTGAATATCTGTAACTACAGGCAATTTTGCGGCTCAGAGAAAATGTCAGATAAATAAGGGCATAGCTCACACTCCACTAAACCTGTGGAAAGACTCCTATTGACATCAGTCGGAATTCTACAAGGGTTTGAATGTTTCATCCCCTTTTACCCCATTTTTATTGTACTCTTATCTGTAATCTCCTCTGTTAAGTGCAGTTCACCTTGTACATAACAAATCCCTGTATAAGGGTGAAATGAATCTGTTAATGGATAGAAACAAGTTGATGACAGAAGCCCATTATAGTTTCATAGGATTATGGTGTCAAAAAAATCTATAGACACTCCCAGAAATGAGAATTTTGCAAGGAGATTTTCTTCCACTTTAAGCCAGAAAACTAAACCAGAATACTGTGTTCCTTAAAGGTATGAGAAACATTCGGAAACCTCCTGGGCATTGCCTCACTCGGGACTCTATCAGGAACAAGTTAAGTGAATTTGTTTCTTGAAAAGCTAGCCAGGGTTTCTTTGTTTTTTTCCTCTGCTTTCTTTAATATTACACAGGGAAGCACTCAGAAGGTTTTTAGAACCTCTGTTCAAGAGATATAAGAAAGCATCAAACTAGGTTTAAGCCAGAATGCATGCCTGAAATATATATGATATTCATTTGAAAGTGTATTTCAGTTTTAAGACATCTACAAATCTAGAGCTGCCTCTTTCCTCACAGACTGTGAACAGAAAAAGTAGAAAACCTTCAACATGTCTTAACTTTATAAACAGGAATTTGGTGCTTTTCTCCACAATTATCTGTTTTCTTTTCTTTTATTTTTCTCTCTAACCATCTGCAGCCCCAGTGAGATCTTTGCCTTCCAAAGGCTGGTAAATTCACATTTGATACAGAAGCACGTAGGCTGAGCACCAAAGCTGCAGCAGGTCTTTGCTGTGCTTTCCCTGGCAACAAAGCAACGCTAAATAATTCTCATTCTGTCCTGTCTTTTCCATTCTACTTCTTGCTTTTCCACCTTCTCTAGGTTACTGTCCCATCAGGTGTGGTGATTCATCTGTTTGTAAGGCTTTGGCTGTAGGACTTGAAAATTAGGATTAAGAAGAAAATATTGCAGGATTTGGGGTTTTTTTCACAGTCTCTGTCAGAGAGCTAGTTTATAGCTTGTTCCCTGAAAGCTGAAATAGTCTTGCTTAGAGGTTATCCTCACAAATAGTTGCATCAGCCTAGCAAAGGGGAGAAGAAAAGGACAGTGGTGAGCAGCAGTGGCCAAGCAAGGCCAAACACTTCCAGCACTGGCCTTCACAACCAGCAAAATCCTGACGTTATGACACTATGACTAAAGCATGGGGCCAAAGCCAATTAACAGCTGAGTAAGTTATGTGTGACCTTGCAGACTGCAGGCTGTCCTGCAAGACCCACTGAAGGGTAAAGAGGAGTGGGTTTACCCCATTTTTTTATATCACCTGCACTGCTTACTTCTTAGTCCTGGTTAAGGGCAGATGCACCTTCCCATGGGTAACTCCCATATGATAAATAAAAATTTAGGCTGTCCTGTTCATCTGTCATATCTTAAGTTCTTTTTAAATCAGTGTAAACCCTGATAGAGATTCAGGCACTCATTTTTTAACAAATTAGTTTTGTCTTTTAAATTCAGTTTTTCTGTGTCCTGTTTAAAATCCTCCACACGCTTTCTCCTGTTCTCCGTACAGTACAGACTTATCTGCTGCACACACTCTCCAGTGATTGAAAATGCTGTGCTTTTCACTCCCAGTGCAGCCAAGTCAAGCTGATAAACATGCTTCCCTTCTCCTGTGTGTCAGTTTGCAGTGTGCTGAACTTACATTTTCATTAACTTGACTTTAACAAAATTTTTCACAATTCTCCTGGGATAAATGCTCCCCAGTGTAACTGCTCAGAGCTCCACTGAAGTCAGACAACTTATGACAATTGCTACCAGCTGAGGTCTGGCCTGACAGCACTGGGCTGTGTCTGACACGTCAATTCCTCATGAAGCAAGATTCATTCTAGACTGCTGTCCTTTCACTGGGCAGCTTTCTGCATGAAAAGGATTGCATGGCTTCACCAAATATGAGTGGATGAGAGTGTTTTTCAGCAGAAGTATCTGCAGCTATTTCTGCGGAAAGTTCTTTGAAAGCAGTTTTCATTGAAAGGGAAAAGGGAAAGACAACCTCATTGTTTTGAAATGTAATTATCTTGCTGAATTATTTATTGCCCCTTCTGCTTCTGTTGCCTCAGGTGTTCTTTCAAGTGAAATGCCCTTAAAGCTGATCACATCAATGCCACTCTGTCTCTTCCCTCTCACTTTTCCATAGTACTACATTTCCTTTTTTTCTTATATCTGCTAAGAGAGCTATGGCATATCATTTGCAGAGACTACAGCTTCACACAATTACCGTGCTAGACAGCTTTGAGTTTCAGGAATGTGTCAAAGGTTTTTTCCTTCACTTGTGTCCTTTTGCAGCACAGAATACTTGCAAAGATGCTGTGGTCATTTCTTCCTTTTAGTTGCACTACACGATTCTGATCATCAGATAAATTTATAATCTCGTTACACCCCCACCCCTATCTCTTCCAGTTTGGTAGATGTCATGTTGTTTGACCCATGACTTATCAGCCTGCTTGCATATTATGTTTAAAAGTCAAGTTCAGAAACCACCACTGTCCTTTATACTAAATATTTAACTCATGTCCTTGGCAGTAAGACAGACCCCTAACCATAGACTTAAAAACAGTCTTCAAAATCAGAAACCATTATCTACAAAAAAGGTTTATTCTCGGTTCAGCCATCTATAATTACTGTACAATATCAAGCATCTGTCTATCCTATTTATATTGCCACGATGAAATTATAACCATGGTTTTATTCTCTTTATTTCTATACTGAAAACTAGCATAATCCATATTCTTTGCAAAAGTAATCACTCTCAGGCATTTAATGGTATTAGGCTTTCATTTTCACTGAGGCTTCAGAATCTCTTTCCATATTAAAGTCTTTAACAATTCTCAAATAAAAGTATTTTCTAGGTTTAACTATCTGTTGTTCTTACTTTATAAATGTAGCATCAAGAGCAGTACTACTTGATTAACATCAGTAGCATTAACATAGATTTATATCTTGAAGAAGAAAGGAATAAGGCTTCTGGTGCAAATCTCCTCACCAGGGTCTGACTGAACAGCGAAGGTTGCAGTGCTCAGCTCAGCCAGTAACTAGAAACCCATTCACTGCATGCTGGCTCAGACTGTAGAACTAGGCATATATTCCTCATATGAATAATTCCATTGCCATCAATGAGATAATTTATATAAAATAAATTCACATGTAGCTGTATGTTTTCAGGATCATGCTGTATAAAATCACGTAAGTGTGTTTGCAAAAATGAGAGGAAGTTCTGGGTTTTGGTCACAGATTAACTCTTGCTTTTTCCAAAATCTCCTCTTCCACTCTGGCCATTTTATTTTGATTGATTTGACATTTCTTCCATGTCTTACATCCATTTCCCAATGTTTTTAATTTCTGAGGCTCAGCCTTGTCCCCATCTGTCCCCTGAGTCTAAGTAGCAGCAAACGGGAAGTAAGTTCTTTGACATCATCTTCATTTTTCAATGATGTGAAAAGACACAGAAGTTGCCTGGACATTCCTGACCTGCCTTTCCCAGAAAAATCCTTTCTTGAGCACTGAGAATCTGGGTGATAAGGTATCTCATAGATTCTGCTGCTTGTAAGCCAGCTTGCTGAGAGTGGGGGGAGTGGCAGCGAGCTGTTTCTGAATGAGGGAATGTCTTGGGGTGACTTTATCCCCTATCACCGCTCTATGCCCAGACATGATTCCTGTGCCTTTCTATGCCTTTAAAACTGAGTGTGAGAGAGAGAGAAAAAACTGAGTGAACTTTTCAAACAGTCTGTACTTCAAGGACACAGAGATTACCTACATTTAGCTGCTTCTTACTGCTGAGGAGCAGAGGCAGGACTCTTCTTGCTTTTCAGCCAGTTTTGTTTTGCGGCTCTGCTTCTTCGGAGAGAGACGGAGAGTGGTTTTTCTGGGACTTTGGTTTCTTTTTTCTTCTCTTCTGGGCTTGTTCAGAACATCAGAACTGAGGGACCTTCCACCAGCCTGGAGGGGGCCCCCACACCAACCCAGCTCCAAGGAGAAGGAGGGAGAGACCACACCCACAGAAGGACTCTAAAATCTTTCAGGTTTTCTCTCACAACGAGAAGTTTTTGTTATTTAGTGTTGTTATTATTATTATTATTATTATTATTATTATTATTATTATTATTATTATTTTCCTGTGTGTTTGTTAAATAAATAGTTTTTATTTTCTTTTTCACATTCCTTCAAGGAAAATCTTTTTTTCCCCGAACCTGGAGGGGGAGGGGTGGCTGTAACAAGTCTTCCTTTGAGGAGGAGACATTCTTTTTGAACGTTTCCCTGAAATTTGGCTCAAACCACCACAGGGATGTTTTCCCGCTCGTGTGACACAACACTCCCTGCCAGCATCAAAACGAAATACCAGTAGCTGAAATATTTCTAGTAAGTTGAAGAGGTTAATTTTTCCTTCAGTGTTATCAGCTGCTTTTGGTGGGATATTAAAATCCAAACCATATCCACAGCTTATAAATTCAACAGCATCAGAGGAACTGGTGGCAGAAGCTTATTGACTACTGGTATCAGGATCCTCTTTGTGTAATCCAACCAAGCCACTGTAACATACTCCTTTCTGAACACGAATACTCTCAGTGCATTATCTGCTTGTGCCAACCAGCTCTTTGCAGCAGGACTTCAGACAACACAAAATGTATAAGATACACAAGGACACTAAACTGCACTGAGATCTACATAGGCCTCCTTGTAGAACAGGTCGTAAAAGCTCAGCGTTTCCTTAGTTGTATCTTTTCCTTTTGGTGATGGGAAATAAGGAATCAACATCCATGATTCAAAACTCAAATAAAAAATAGAAAATTCTAGTTTTAGAGTTAGAACTAATTTTTGTTTTAATGCCCAGACTTGAAAAACTATTATTTTTAAAATAATATAGATGCATTGTTTTTGTTCCTCTGCTGACATTTATGAGAATTTTTTCAGCCCAGAGTAGCTAATCTTAGACTGGAAAAAGTGAAAGTGGATATGCAAAATTCTGGCTAAAAATCTTGATAAATTGTTGATAGTGCGGTTAATTAGTCTCCTCAGTTACAGCAGTACCAGAGACTACTAATAGCAGCAGAATTTTATTATATTTTTATTAAGTTCCAGTCATTTTTACTGTGCTAGTACAAGAGTTTCAGTTGAAGTTAAGGAAAAATTTGAAATATAAATATTGCAGTAGGGAACAATGAAGAAGTAAAGATCAAATTCTGTGCTGGAATATACAGGCCTCTAAGATTTGGGAGGGGGAGAAAGGTTATTTAGCAGCTCATTTTCTTTGGTTAATTTTAGGTTGTCACTTTTTTCAGGCATTAGAACTGAGTAGATGGTACTGATATTTTGCCCACTTTTATCATCACTAACTTTTTCGTTTGGAATATTCATGTAGCCTCATTGTCATGGAAATGCGCACACAGGAAACTTTAAATCAGCCCAGCTTTTGTAAACCTCTGTTTTCCTTATTTAGGTATGAAATGAGCCTGTTTTTTCATTAATCTACATAATTTTAACATTTAGCATTTTAAGGAAACCTGGTGAGCAAGTGTTGGCTACATTGAATTAATTTTGGAGTACAAATACAGGGGGACAGAAGCTTTGATGATGCATCTAGCAAAGGCAATAGAGTGGTCTCAGGAAATTCCATTATACCATAAAACATTTACAAAGGTGCTTTTGGCTAATCCTCAGAACCATTAAATATTTATGTGGAGTCAGCATCTCCCTTCAGTAAACTGATCAAAGTGAGATCAATGATGACCTTTCCTCTGATCCAAGGATCCCTTGATCAAAGGTCCTCTGATCCCTTATCATATCACAGAATATTCCTAGAGACATAAAATGGAGACAAGATCTGTAAGGAAGATAAAGAAGGCAAACAGTAGTGGCAGGTAAGTTTGGAGAATCCATTCCTGAGAGTGCCCGGTGCAGCTGTGGCTGCGGAACATCTGCTTCCCGCTCGTGGTCATGTGGCAGCTCTGCACCTCCTTGGCAGGGACCAGGCAGGTCACTTGGCAGGGAAACTCAGTGGCCAGAGAAGGACTGAGGTCCTGCAGCGACACGCAGCAGAGCAGAACTGCAGTTCTGTCCCGATCCGGGGCACTGCTCTCCCTCCCAAAGCACCAGAGCTCTCACCAGGTGAATGAAAGTAATGTGTGTGTGTAGAAATGATTCTCCTGATAAAGCCAGGGCAGAAGGAGCCCCACAGAGGAAAGCAGAGATGCTGTGAAGGCCAAAGTTTTCCTCATTTTCTCCCCTGTGCACAGCTATTCTTACTGCTTCTCCTTTTGAAAAGAAACCAATAAAACAAACAAAAACCCGAAGCAGTTGCTCTCAAGTCAGAACAACTTCATTCAGTGCAATTATTCTCCGCTTGTTGGGAGTATGAGGGAGTCTAGTTTAATTTTCAACTTTTCTGGTTTTTGAATTTCTGTATTAATCCTGTCTCCTGAAGGATGTTTGTGAATCATCAACCAAAAATTGCTGATTTTTCACAGTCTCTCTCTCTCTCTGTCATCATAATGCCAAATCACATTCTGAATACCCTCAAATCTCAGTTTTAGTTGAAATCACATTTCTGGAGTTAAAATACTTGTAAAAGCCTGCTTATGTTAACTGTCAAACTTTTGTGCTTCTATACCAGATGGTAACTGTCACCTTGAAATTAGCAAGGAGATAAATAATTTGAAGATACAGATTGATTTATGGGCTTCCCCTTTTCCTTTCAGTGCTATTACAGTCTCAATTGATATCACTGCTGGAAGCTAGATGAATGTTACAAAGGTATTTGACAAAGCAGAGTATGGACTCTGCAATTGTATCTTGCCAGTGCCTCTTGAAGAAAGTGTTGGATGAAATTTGGATGAAACTTTAAACCAACACTGTTGGCTGTGAAATTATAAATTAGCTGCTCAGAGCTCAACTGTAAGTAAGCTGAATAATATAAGATTCTCCTTCCTCTTATATTTATTGTCTCTTGGTAAAATCCCTGAATAAATATCAGTTAATCTAAATGAAATTTGGTAATCTGGGGTAGTGCATGAGGTGTTAAAATACGGAAGAAATGGGTATGTATACCTATGACCCACAGCCCAAGCTTGCATCAGTCTATTGCCAAATGTACTGTAATTTTCTAGTCTGATTATATATACAATTACAGATTTTTAACATTTCTGGATATTCAGTCTGGCTATCTAATTTTCTTTGATTCATTTTCAAAATGTATACTTTTCTTATTGCAACCAGAAATATTGCTTTACTTTGTGCTCAAGAAAGTAATTTCAGTTTTCTCTTCTATTCCTGTGTATCTACATTGTAATTTTTTTTTTTAATGTTTATACTGCACTTAAAATCTCCTTCTGGACACTTGGGATATGGTTTAAGCAGGAGCTAATAAAATTATTGGAAATCACTTGGGCATGAATTCATGCACACTCCAGTTAGTCCTCTTAAGATCGTCTCTGGTCTTAGCTGAAATTTCAGGCATATTACTGAGTTTGTAGGTTTGGACAAATTATCTCTCTTTTTCAGAAATCTCCAATTACTGTGAATGAGCACCGGCATTGTAACACTGCATAACCTCTGTGCTTTATTACTGGCCTTTCTTAAAAGCTGAATACCTAAGAAAATAAAAACTTTCAGCAAAATGATCAAATAACCTCCTCTACTCTAAAATGTACATTTGAAAAAGTACTTTTGAGAAATTATTTTGATCCAATACTTCATTTTAGTGTAGTTATAACTTCCTGGTATTTAGTAGCCTAACAATGCGAATGAAAAGATGTCAGCAGCTGAACCTAGGTCAGCTTCATGACAGTGAAAATTCCTACTCTTTTCTGCTTCAACCAGAGGACAGATTCCCAGATCTGTGGCATTTAGTTCTTTCATTACTGCAGTTTAAGTGTGATTACATGTTTTGCATAACTGTGAAGCCGTCTTATTTCTAGTTTTAAAAGTTCTTTTATACCAACCTGTAAATTGAGAAATCTCTCTTCTATCCTATGTTCTCTTTCTCTTTTCCGAATCTAACTACTTGTAGGTATAATTGGAAGACCTCTCCACCTTTCTCTTCCTCTGGAAGAAATTTAGAGTGGGAATAAATCTATCAAAACTCCCATTGGACGAAATAATAAATTTGCTCATTTACTTTTTGGTACCTATGCTCAGAATATATAGAGCAGAGAGTAAATTGCATAATATCTTCTTCTCTGGAGACAAGCCATTGTAATTATATTAGCAATACTATTCCATTATAGTTGAGCTCATGCATACAAATAAAATATAATTTAAATAAATTTCTTATATTTTTCCTTTTTTAAAAGAGGTATTAAACTACAACCCTCTAAATGAGTTTTTCTCAAGCATAAATGTAAAGCTCTCATGTCTGTATTGAGCCGTAGCCTTCCAAGACTCCATTATCCGGTGATCACTTGACACTTGAACTGAAAATGCTGTTGTTTTGAAAAGGTTTTCTTGTCTTTGTTGGATTACAATTGCAGAGCTTCACAAAAAAGGCAATTTGGAAAGATGTTTAAAAGAAAGCAAATACGCAAAGTTTGTGTGGTCCCTGAGTTTTCCTTCCTTCTTCTCTTGCACAGTAAGCAGGGAGTAGGATGGCTCTCTGTAGAGTATGGAGTAGCAAACATGGCTTGTGAGAAGGATCACAGATGCCTTTTCCTCAAAAGAAGAGAGGGTGCCAGGCATCAGCTGGCATGTATGGTGAGACCATCTGGGACGTGAACAGGGCCCCGGGTTGATCCCCACATCCTTGACACAAGGATGAAGAGGGAAGGTCAGTCACTATGAGTTTAAGGAAACCTTTGACACAGAAAGAGCCAGGGGAACTAAGTGCTTCCTCCTCCCTTGCTCAAAGGAGGTCCAACATGAAGCACAGACCCTTCCCTGTGCCTCACAAAATTTATCAGATTTGAGGGCAAACTCACTAAACATGCAGATCTTCCAACACCTGCAGAAGTAGCCTGAAGAAGGAAAGAATTTTCATCTTTCACTGTAGCACAGAAAACACTGCCTTGATGTATGTGCAAGCCATATGTATAGTGCTGGTGTATGAGGGAAATAATTTCCCTTCTACAGACTAACAAAAACGGGAACAGCTCTGTCTGGCTGGTGTATTTGTCATGGGTGGAGATCAAACAACAGCTGCCTGAAGGGCTGGCAAATCTGAGCAATCAAGAGCAGAGGTGACTGAGATGCGCTCTGGTTGCCCACAAGTGCCGAAGTGGTTACGTGGCTGCTGCTGAGCTGCTGTTGGTTCTGCTCAGGTGCCTTTTCAAAAGTTAATGCAAAGTGAGTGGATCAGGTCGTGTTTGCTCCGCATCCCAGGAGGCCCACAGTCCAGGTGCAGGGCTCTAGGGCTGGCTGCAGCAGCACAGCTCTTCCCCTGGCCCAGGGCTCTAGTGGGAGAGCTGACAAGGCTGGGCATGCACAGGGGGCTCACCAGCTGGTGCAGCTCTGTTTGTTAATAAGGCAAAAGGTGAACCGAAGCATGTAGTTCACTGCTTTCCACATCTTTGCAAATACTGCTGGGCCAGTGCACAGTAACGACACAGAAGAAAATTTGCCAGAAACAACCAGCTATTCTCTTGTCTAGTGAAAAAAGCAGGCTTCTCTTTAAAAGTGTCCATTTCGCTGAACTATAGTTTGCCCAAAGTGCAAGCAATGAGGAGAAGCCAGTAATGAACTGGGGCATGGTTTTACTCAGCCTGCTGACTTCAGAAGCCAGGGCTCAAAATCAATGAAATCAATAGGAGCCCTTTCTTTGACTGCAATATTCTTCACTGTGGAACTCCAGTGATGTTTGAAGTATGTCTGTTTTATTGAGACACATTTCATTTGCTGTGCACATTTACTGGACATGTGGTCTCCTTGTTAGCCTAAATAAGCTTATAATGCTCCTCTGAAAGAAGGAAAGAAAGGAAGAAGAGAGAAAGACAAATCAAAGGCCAGGAAACTTGCAACTGCACTCTTATAGGGGATGAGCAATAAAGTACACAGTGATATGCAAAGAGTTAGGGTAACAAAGGCCTTGAAATTTTACCATTATAATGGAAATATTTTATTTGCAAGTAGAAAGAAGACTTACTTTGCTGTAATTCCAAATATCTTATTGATGATCCAAAACAAATCACAGCTACACCAAACAGGGAATGTTCAATGGTATCACTGAAGAAAACAAACAGTCGTGCACATGCATTATTGCCCTTAGAAGTCTAAGTGCATTATTACCCCTAATAGTTCTCCTAGTAGCCATCAAACTCTTATTTAGTAGGGGAAGCAAAGAAATAAAGCAACATGTTAGCTCCAGAATGGCCAGAGAGGTCCCCCAGTACACAAACTGGAATGCAAAATACACCTATTCTAATGCTAATGACAATCATTTCAGTGTAAGGCATAAAGCAGTAGGGCCATTTTCAGTAAGATACATCTCCCTCCACCAGATCTATATCTTCCCTTTCACATATTCAGAAAATCAAACATGGACTGTGAATCCTTAATTATAGGTACATATAAGCACTGTTTTGAAGATGGTGCACTGTTTAGAAGATAGTGTACTGTATTGATTTTCCCTCCTGGTTACCTCAATGTTTAATATTGAAAAGCAACAGAAAATAATTACATCTGCTGTGATATTAAAAACACTTCGCACTCTGCTCTGTTTTGGTCCCAGAATTTCTGTTCTTTTCTTTAGAATGATCCCAGCTCATTATGTGGGAGCCAAGGTAAGAGGGAACTTTTATTAAGCTTTTTATCTGAAACTATTCATTTTGATATAAGAGCATCTTTTTATAACACAAAATTCATTGAGATTTTTCTGTGTTCTGAGGCAGGTACAGGAGTCTGAAAAATAAGTGTCTTGCTGCAATACTGCTATTTCATGTGCTCTGTGTGTGCAAATGAAATCAGACTAGTCATGAAAGAAGGAAAGAGGAAAATTAACTGAAATATCCATAGATTACTCAAAGAGAATATGGAAATTAATCTGTTCAGCTAAAAATCCTAAAGGCCAACCTGAGACAACAAAACTGTTGCATCTATCAGAATGGTTGTAAATAAGCTGAAGAACATCTTCTGCAGATACTGCAGTTGGATGGATCAACACTTTACCATTGTCATGGCTGGTGGAAGATGTCCCTCATCTTCACCTCACTGGCCTCTCAGTGCTCTGAAATGCAGAAGCAATCTGATGATGGGAAGGTGAAGAGTGCTCTGCACCTGATTCAGCAGGACTTGTTTCTCTGAGTGGTAAATAAAAGATAATCATAGTCTGTGCAAGTGCATCAAAGAGACGTAAGCACTGCAACCAAACAGACCCAAACTGCACCCTTCCACAGACACCCAAGAACTCATGTGCCATCTAATGAGGTCAGAGACTACAAGGCCAAGAGAAACCTCTGTGCTATTATTATTTAGTGTGTTAAACATCTATGAACTTACTCTTCTTTGAACTGGAGTTCTAAGAAAAACATCTACTTTCGATTTTCAAATTATCATTGATAGAATTCTTCGCAACCTTGATTAAATTGTTGCAAGATCTAATAACTCCTGCCATTAAAACTGTGAATCCTGTTTTTAGCCTGAATGTATCAGGCATCCATATCTAACCACTGAGCCTTTGTTAAAGCTTTGTTTGCAGACTGAACATACCATAGTAGAGTTAGGCTCTCCACATTGGTCCTTATATGCAGTTGTCTCCTTTCCCCTTTGTCTTTTCATCAGTAAACTGACCAGAATAAACCTTCTAAGCATTCTTTCATCTCTGCATAATCAAGCAAAAGCCTTTTGAATTGTACTTTTCCAGTACAGGCCTCACCAGTGTTAAATAGAGAAATAATATTTTCCCCTAATCAGTATTTCACTGTCTGTATATTCAAAGACTAATCCATTTGGTCTCAGCATCACACTGTGATGGTTAGCTACTGGGATCAGACAGCTTTTTTACAGAGCTTCCATGTTAGTCTTCTATCTTGTAAATATGGCTTGACTGTATATGTAGGTCTTGACTTCTGTTTGTACTATATTGTTTGTGTATCTTTAGACGTCCTAGGATGTGAACTAGTGCACTCAGATAAATAATCTATTTAAGCTATACATATCAGGAATTTATTTCCACTTCATTTTTAATCACCATTACAATGTGTTCAATTTTTGTTAGGTTTTAACAGTCCAAAAGTTTTGCCTTAATATCTGAAAATATTCACTTAAGATAATTGCTAAAGAGTCACAGTTTTCAGAGTTAACAATCAAGGGACAAGGCTCACAGGAAGGGAGAAAAGAAACCATGAGAAAACTGCCCTGATAATCACAGAAAGTTTATCTAATTTAAATATCTCATGTTACACTGATCTTGAAAACTCATGTCACCTTATCTCCCATGTATTATCTCTCAGCTGGTTCTCCTCAAACCACTGTGCTGGATAGTAAAGTCCCTGAGCACCTCTAATTGCCAGACTCTGAAATCAGTAAGGGATCAGGCAAGGCTCAGGGCTGAATGCATATTTTCACTGTACTTAAAAACTTTCTAGTGTATAGTAAGTGATCTGTGCTTTGTGATTTTGTTTTTCTTCTAATTTCAAGAAACAATTCATGGTGTGTAGTGATCACCTGTATCAGTGTGCAGCTCCTTGGTCCACTGCATAAGAAAGACTGAAGAAAAGATTCTGTCTTTATTTTTAGTTATAGAGTTTAGAAGTTTTACTGTGATCCATAACAGCTCTCCTGACACATCAGCTATTCTCCCCTTTAATGTTATCTTGCTTCCTAGTTTTTCTCCTGTAAAGGTTGCTTGCTGGCAATCCTCTTCATGTAGACTTTTAAACTTGTGGCTGAAAGTCGTTCCTACACAAATATCTGATGTCAAGGATTCATGTGTTTGCTAAGTTTTCATTGGCACTGTGCAAACTTCATAACCTTATCCACGATAATCTGATGAGGAACATATTTTCTATAGGCTAAAAAATTGAGAAAAAAATCTGCGGTGTATTCATAATTTTTAGAAGTTTTCTGACCATAAATGTTCTTGTCTGTCAACATTTCATGAGGTTAGTTGCTAGAATAGAAGGTCAGCTGGGACAAGAACATAGTGTGGAAACAGGAAATCAAAATAAGAGGTAGAAGATGAAGATTCCCCATTGCACTGGTCCTGTGCAGAGTCATGTTAAGTATCTTCTGCTGCTTGGTTGGCTTTAAAAGCCCTGCTTGGCACAAAACAGATAAATAAGCTTTATGTTCAACAGAGATGTAGATACAGGGGGGTAGGAGCAGCCTTTTATATGGCAGCATGCAATTTAGGGATTTTTAAGGCCATAGTGTCAGAGACTCTTAAATCATAACAGAGCTTTGTGCTAATTTTCATAGCACTGAGTTCTGTGCTTCTGGGTAGTTTTTCTTAATTGTGCTTCTTAAAATGTTCTTTAGAGCTACACATGTCAGACCGTGATTTGTGGGTGTAGATCTTGCTTCTGCTCATAAATGAGAAACTGTGCATCCTCTCTACAGCTGCCAGACCCACGAGATACCTGTATAGGTTGCACTGTCCCAGCCAGTCCTTTAGTTCATTCCCTGGAGGCCATTACCAGATGTTCTCTCGGTCTGCCTGGTTTAGGGGTTTTGTCTGATCTCTTTTCACTCTGATTATGCAGTAAATTAGTTTTACATGAGGAGGCCCTCAGCACTTTTTCTGGTCAGCTTTTCAGGTGTTCTGCCTCAGGCCTGACCCTAACTGCAGTCAACAGAATCTGTACCAAATTGGATTTGAACCTTTTCTTCTGCCTGGTTTTTACATTCTGCTGAGGCTCCTTTCAAAGTTCACCTTCTCCTTGTTGTTACCAAAAGAACTCAAACTACAAGCCAGCCTTCATAAATTTAGCATATAAAGCCTCATGAACATCAGTCTTAGACACTTTTCTTCACACAGATGAAAACCAAACACTATTATCATTTGCTCTGGTAAAATAGGAACAGGTTGTAAGAGTGCCTATTTTGTATTTCTATTCAAAATTTCTACACAGATATCTAGTTCAGAATTCAGTTTCAAGATTTTTTGGGTTTCTTTCCTGTAGAATTTATTCCTTTAGAATATTACTGCAAGTAGTCTCTTGTGGTTTCTTTTTTTACTGTGTGAAGTGAATCTTGCCTGATGTGTCATTTTTCTTAAATACTCAGAACTCCAACAGAAGTTTCATAACAGTATATGTGCTCACTAGGACATTTTGTGAAACCTCTATACATGTTCTTAATTCAATATTCTACAGATGCAAATTTTATAAGCAACATTTG
The DNA here is from genome assembly GCA_013397975.1 of Machaerirhynchus nigripectus. Lineage (NCBI taxonomy): Eukaryota > Metazoa > Chordata > Aves > Passeriformes > Dicruridae > Machaerirhynchus > Machaerirhynchus nigripectus. The sequence goes on from VZRQ01006958.1 coordinate 157,589, forward strand.
GCCAGTAAATGTTACATTTTTACCAATACAGGAGGAGAATTACATCAAGCTGTCCCTTCCTAAGCCTCTGTTCCTCAGATGTTTAACAAATTAAGCAAAGAAGCTGCTGCTACTGCTAGTCTTGTTTGTTTGTTTGTTTGTTCATTTATTTTAGAAGACAATTTGTTTTCTCTGAGTTGTTTACATGCTATAGCATTTTATTGCTCCTGGTCACGCATGCACACATCCATGGTAGGCCACTCTGAAGTGCTGTTGCTCCAAGTTTGTATCTGGAGAGGTAAGGCACAAGAACAAAAATAGAGTTCTGAGCAGCAGACAAATGCAGAGGTAGATGTGATGATGCAGTGGAGCAGCACAGGCTCAGGTGCAAGAGGCAGGACTGAAACACTACATTTCAGAGCCAGTGGGCTCAGCAGTAGCTCTGCATTTCTGCAGGACACTGAGTCACCAAATACAGACGTGCTGAGTGTGATTTCTCTAAGGCTACACAGAAGCAAATCCACATCTCCTGTGGTAACAGTAATCATGAAACCATCCTTTCTCCTGTTTTTCATCTGCTGGGTGTGCAGATCTCGCTGCAGGGACTAAGTGCTCTGAAAGCTTTGCAAGCATGTAGCTGGCAGGGAAATAGAGATACCAACCCTACACAACATATCAGAGACAAGTGGAAGAAAGGATACCACTTACACAATACTGCTGTAACCATTAGACTATACTGTTTGAAAAATATATTATTCTTTAGTTTGCATCTATTTATAGTTTTAGCTGCAAAGTCTTGACTTTTATTTTCAAAGATCCATATTCTTCAGTTCTAGTAAATGTCTTTGAAATATTTCCCTTGAATGAAAACTTACATATAAATATTCAATGAGTTCTGCTGACCAGAATAGATGTGCTCATTTATCCTTCAGGCAGACATTTTGGAGAGTCAGGAACAGTTATGCTTACATGGGGTTTGGTCCAGGAAGTACCTTTCTCTTTTAGTGTCAAGCTTTTCTGTTGCTCTGAGCTCAGTATCCACTCCACACATGTGATGTTGATGCAAAATATCATATATGAATCCTGTTATATACACTCATTCCTTTTTTCATTCCATTCACTATGCTGAAGAGATTGTCCCTATTCATTGCAGGGGGGTTGGACTAGATAACCTTTAGAGGTCCTTTCCAGCCCAAACTATTCTTTGGTTCTATGATTTCTCCCTCCTTTCAGTTCCCTCTCATTTTTCTCAACTTGGTTTCATGTTCCACAGTCTCTGGGGTTTTTTGCCCTGCTCACAGGCTGTGTTTTCTAGGCTTGTTTTAGCATCTCTTTTCTGAGTGGACTGGCCAAGGTCTGTAAGGAAGATAGTGCCAAGAATCCAGGACGTAATATTATTTGATAAAGGATTCAGCACAGCTGTAGTTAACAAGAACTGGAGATTTGGGAAGCCTGTTTATCTTGGTTTTATTGAACGAGACTTGGGAATATGAAAAAGAGCAGTTAACAGCATGTGTAATGCCAGAAAAAGACTGACTAAAAAGGGACCAAGTCAGATTTATCTCTAACCAAACCTGAAAAACAGCAGTGGATTCAGTGTTGACAGAATACAACATAAAATTAAATAAACCAAGTTACAGTAATTTCTGTATTCAGCTCCTATAGCTGCAATCACGGTTTAGTTCCAATACTTTTTCCTGAGTATCTCCATAAATACTGTTATCCTCGATAAAATTTGTTTTAATCAGACCATTACTAAGGTGATTTCTGACCTTTGTTCTATCTCAGTTCATACAGCACAGCCCTTTCAAGCACACTTACACAGGCTGGCAAAATTGCCTTTCAACATGATCCGGTTTTGCATGTAGCTTGCCTGAGTATGAATTATAACAGAGCAAATATCTTCTATGTTATTGAAAAGACCTTACATATTTGTGATCAATTCAGCTTTTACAAGAGCTTACTACATTCAGTATTTGCACAGGTAGCCTGAAATTGCTTAACTGTAATGAGCAATGAATATCAATTATATGATTACTAATGAAAATGTAATCTAGCCTAAGCACAATTAATTTCTGTTGAAATCTGACCCCTCAAAATGTAAATTGACTTGGTTCTGTTTTAATGGAAAGATTTTTTTTAACATTAATATTTTAACAAGCCATGACAATTTGATATAACAGGGTGTCCAATTGCAAAAGTTTCCTCTTTCATTTGCAGATGCAAACATCTTGGAAAGTTAATACACCCTATGTAATGAGAAATCCCTCCACAGTGATTTAAAGCCTGGAGGAGTTTTTACCCAAAGGCTTCATCTTAAAAAATGTGTACACACTGATCCTAATACCCCAGGTACACTCTGTAAGTCAAAGCTTCTAAAGAATTGTGTCATATGATGTCCTTATCAAGACCCCTTTAAAGGAGGGCAGCCCTTCCTCTAAGGTATTGCAAAGACCACTGACAAGAGAGAAGACCAGGAGCAGAAGAACATCAGAGGCAATGCCTATGGAACTGAGATATTTGTGCTATAAATCCCCCTTCCTGACATGACAAGGATTGGAGCTGCTCTTCCTGTTGCTTAGCCTGGTCTGTCTGCATGGTCCTCAAGAGCTCAAAATATGTGAAATAGGTGACAAGGAATAGGTTTGTTCATTTGTCTCAACTGCCAGTGAATGAATTGCATTTCAGTAGGGCTGTTGTACCACAATATCTGAGAAGACTTGGGGCTATTTCTGAGATTAGAACTGAATTTTAAAGTGTGCTTGCCACATCGAGCTTAGTGAAAAAGTTTGCCCTGGAAAGTTGAGTTTCCTATCAAGCCATTATGAGAGAAGCAAAGGAAATGAAACATTACAGGAGTTACCAACCACTGCTCATCTATTATAGGTGGTAATTCCCCAGTTCCAGCATTTCAGCTGAATATGGAAAACCTGGTTCAAATCTCTTGAAAGGCGCTTGGCTCCACAGTCTGGATGAATGTCCTGATCTCCCAGTTCTGAAATCTCTCTTGTTTATCTCTTCCAGGTCAGTGAGCCGTGGACAGAGCTCCTTCTCCAGAGGAAGGCTGAGGATGCTGCTCTGGCTCAGCGAACACATCACAGTTTAGGGCAGCCCAGGACCGCGGCCAGGCAGCAGTGCTCTCCAGGTTCCCACAGCCCCAGTGCCTTCTGCTAGTCACTGGACCATTGAAGGACTACTAGCTAGTTGTAAACCTACCATTTTCATCTTCCAACTTCAGATGATTTGTTGCATGCTAATTAAATTTTAAGATTTTGACCAGCAGCAGTAGCCAGCAGCTCAGGAATGGATAGGAATTCAGTAGTACCTGTTTCAGAATGCTTATTCATTTTTGTGTTTGACTTTAACTGATCACTTCACTTTAAAAGGAGCTCTGAAAACACATGCAATGAATAAATACCAGTATTAAGCTCCATACTTGTTTGTTATGAGATCCATTGTTTTAAATCAGAATTTCAATGCTCACACATGCTACAAAGTAGGATCATTGTAAATTTTAACCGAACATTCATTTATTGCAGGGTACAGCTATAAAATTTCCAGAGGTTATTAGATGTTTTTTTTGTAGGTTCTTTATTACTGATTTAAAAGCTGTTAGTCAAAAGGCTTGCTGACATCAAGCTTTTGTTGTTTTATTTTTTTACAGTGAGGAAAGCTGGTCAGAACTCTGAGTCTTCACACACTGATAATATGCATAATATCATGTGCAGCCTTTTAATAATACAGCAAAAAGATATGCAAATATACCAATTTCATTTACAGAGTTGAAATCTGCTTCAGTAATTCTTGTGAGATAAGAAGAGATAAACTATATATACCCATTTGCATCAAAAGCCTATTGACAACCAGATTTTAAGAATAATTCTGATGCTTTCTTTGTCCTAAAGCACAAGTTGGAATTTTTATTTTCTAATAGAAACTGAATTTCAAGTGAAAATGGGCTATTATATACTGGATACTTCCCATACAAGGCAGTCTGCACTGGTGTCTAGCTAGACATCTATCACACATCTTCTTCAAGAGCCTAGAGAAAATATTTTCACTATAAGCCATGATCCATGTAGTCCTTCTCCTACATTTATCAGCCAGTTTGGAAGTAGCAGTCAATGCTATATACTGGAGATTATAACCTGTATATTTAAAATAAGCAATTCAACTGAGTTTTCCTCATGGTGTTGATCCCAAGAAACAACTGAGGTGCAATTTGGACTGAGGTGAGTTGCCCAAATATAGTGAGATGCTCCTTCAGAAATCTTTGACTCCTTCAAGATGATCCCCTCAAAAGTACATACTTGTAAAGCAGAGATAGTATGTAAATTTTAAGAAACTGCAACAAGGATATCTGGCACAAAATGGCCTATAAACACCTCTCTGATACACAAGTTAAATGACATCTACTGTTAGCATTCAAAAGACTTTTAGAACTAAAAAGAACAAAGTATTAGTCCTTTTCTGAGTAGCTTGAGGTTGTTCAGGGACACAAGGGGTATTTTTGTTGTAAGAAAGTGACTCAGCCTAACTTTGCTGGTCTAGTGATAACCAGAAAATGTACAGGACACTTTTAGCCAATTTCCTTGAATTGATCTGGTTATTCTCCAGGGTGTAAGTGTACCACTATTCTCACAAGTAGATGTCAGCTTTGCAAGCTGGTGTAACAGTTCTTGTATGATCAGTCTGTTCAGAGTGGTTTGGGGATGTAAGCACAGCATTCAGAGGGCCCACATGCCATTCCTGTGGGGGATGACTGTGAGTCCATGGTCTCCACTGGGTTGAAGATCAAAGGCCAGGCAGTGCTTGCTTATCTTGTCAGCTCGGATACAGCCAAGGTGCATGTGCTCTCTCAGACAGAAATCTCTCTAGGCAATAAGGAGGCTTGATTTAGTCTTGCAGATTTTTTTTTTATTACAAGCAGAATGTTCAATAACTCTGTTATTTTTGAAAGCAAAAATTTTTCTAATGTTAAAAATCTGCTAGAAACTGCCTGTACATATTCATGATCAAGGACTAGCAGAGGCCAGACCACCTATCATTGCTGAGGTTTTGTTCCACATTAGTTTCTTTAGATGTCATAATGGTATAATTTGCTTAAAATAGGTAGTCATAGAATCCCGAATGTCATTGGTATTTATCATCCAGCCACACAGATGGGCGTTCACTGTATGATACAAATGGTTCTGGCTGTGCTCTTTGTCTGGGGAAGGATCCTGAAAGTGACATTTGCTAGATATTTCCCTGTAAATGTAAGAGAAAGAGGGGGCAAAAAAGCAGTAGATTTCAATGCCTTAGTAGGTACTGTCATTTTAATTCTGAAAAAAAGTCAGTGACTGATTTAAGGGGAAGCCATGAAGTTTAGCAGATTCTGCCTAGGTTTACTGCTGAAGCTGTGTAAAATATTTAAAAGTAGTGTAAGAGGCCTAGAGTAAAGCACCTCTAATGCAGCTGTTCAGATCTCAGTTTATGAAGAATTAACACCTGGCAAAACTGTCAAAAGAAGGGGGGACGATTAATAGCAAATAAAAATGTAAGATTTTTTCTTGACCTAGTTCTGACTGAAACCTTTAATTCCCATCCCATTAAAGATAAACAGAACAGTAGAACAACAGGAGCATAGAGAACAGGGAGTTGTCTGGACTTGATCCTGTAGATAATATAAACATGAGGAAGATGTTCAAATTAGTGCTTCAGCTCTCTGTGTTCAGCTTGAGACAAAAATGAGCATGTAAGATAGTATTTGCTGAAGATCCTGACTGACTGAGAGTCGCAGTGAATTATGTAATGAACTGGCTTCCTTTCTCATAGCAAGGATCTTGACTTTGAAGACTTTAAAACTCAAGTATGCTCTGAATAATGAGACAACCCTGACACATGTTGCTGTAACAGTTAAAATTACTGTTATTTTGTGTGCCATCACTACAAGTTACCACTTCCTTAGAAAAATACAGAGGGACCATTGGCCTTGCCAGTGCCTAAGTGTCTTAGATCAACCTTAACACAAGTGGCAATTGATCAAGCTGGCCCTGAACTGAAGCAATTGAAACATGTGTCACTTGTTGACCACTATGTCAACAAAATACCATGTGTGGGCTGCTGGGAAAAATACTTTCTTAAACTCATTCAGAGAAATTATCCAGAGCTCTTGTCATTGCCTGTTTTTAATACTTAATATCTGTTCCAGGGTTACCTAATCCTAAGTGTTTGATTATCACATTCACATTTCATCCTGTATAAAGCAGGAATTGTTCCCAGACTCCATCAAACAAAAAAGCTTCTGGGAAAACTCAGTGATGGATCAAAACATGGGTTTTCTTTTCACTCTTCTACTTCCCTACATTGGCAGTGATCCTTCAACTGATTTCATAGAGGGATAGTTTCAAACAAATATATTCTATATATATAAACATCCTATTATATGCACATTTTAAATGAATATTCCCTGCAGGTCTTACTTAAAAATTGAAAATGCACCAATTTGGGCTATATTTAAGCAATAATGACTGATGGAAAGGCTGTTTCTTTTCAGCTAAATGTGCCAAGACTTAGCTTATCTGGTAATGAACTGCTGGGAAAGGCCTCCCTGTCAGTCATTGCTGCTTAAATAAGTGTTAGATTGGGGGGAGGGAGGAAGGCTTGTCATTAATCACCAGGAAATTTCAGACAGCTGCTGTTTTGCTGTAATAGAACATGCAAGTATTAAGAAAAATCACCAACGGTTACCTTCCAAGGTATAATAATTATACGTGGGCCTGCAAGTTGTCTTAGATATGCCTCATTTATATAAAGCATTTAGACATCAGCCCAGTAACTGGTAAGAAAATAGGACTATAAAAAAATTTTAATTTTCAGTACACTCTCTGTTGCACTTGATTGCTTTCAGTGTGGTTTCAAGTGAAAAAACAACAGCATTTGCTAGGGACGGCCACACATCAACTTTCAGAGACTGGAAAGAGCTGAAGTCATCAGCCTCAGGTGCAGGCAGTAAGGAGCCTGTTCTGAGCAGGGATGATCACTTGGTATTTCTGTGTGGTATTGTGCTTCATTGCAATATATAGGAAGTATAATAAAAAATGTAGTAGTAATTGCAAATTACTAAAAATAAATATACATTTATTATTTTACAAATATATTTTTCTTAGATGTATTTAAATATAAAACAAAACTAAAATTATATAGATGAATGTCACTTATATAAATATGTCAAAATTTAACAAACAAATAAATTTAACCTACCACATAAACAAAACATGATGAAATATATTTCCACATAGGCATAGAAAGCTCAATTCATAGTTGTCTGATGGTTCTTTAGCTCCAACTTGCTCAGAAACAGTTGCATGGAATCACTCTCATGTCTACAACTCATGCTCTCCATTGGGGCTGTTAAGATGAAACTCAGCTTTCTGCAGCCCTGAGCTGCTCTGTGGAGATACTCCTGCGAGCACTGTGCCAAGACTCACATGTTGTCCTGTCCCTGAATTATTTTGGTCCTGCTGTGAAACCGATATGAGCCACTGGCAACTGATCCCAAGTGAAACACCCTTAAAAATGCTTCTACACTCAGTCAAGTGTCCCTTCACCTGAGATTAAAAGGGACATTGGCTCCATCTGTTGCTCTGTGCCTGTCTCAGGAAGCGATAAAACTGACCCCCATCTTTCCACAAGGCAGCACATACAGGTCTCTGCTCTGCTCGGGGGATCTTGGGCTCTGTCTGGTACTTTATTAGAGACTTGCATGCAGGTTCTAATACTTTCACATGAACTTTGTCACACAAAGGCTTTTCTCCATCTTCGCAAGAGTGTGGTTCATGTCCCTTCCCCTTTCTAGCAGAAATACTCAGTACAAAGAGCCTTCACAGCAATATATTCCAGGATGAACAGTCAGCTAGTATAGTTGCCCATGGATGTCACAAATATTACCAGCTTTAGATGCTGGTACCCATATGGACTGAAATCCTAACCTCATCGAAATGGGTGGGAGCTTTGCCAGTCACTACACTGTGATCAAGATTTCACACACTATATCTTAAAATGTAAAATACCACCATATGTGATGCATGCAAACCCCCACCTATTTCCTCTACCTTTGGCAGGTATTCTAAATAAAAATGTTAAGATGGTTCCTACAGTACTTATTTTTCTGAAATTTCAGTGGAGTTATATGTACTGATGGCACCCAGGTGAGAGTAGGTGCTTCTAGATATACTGCCAAATATATCTAGTTTGAATCCTAAGATTTCAGGACAAGAGGCTTATCAGAGACTATAATAGCATAGCAGGCTGCCCTGGGGCAAGTAACAATTAATGAAGCCACAGGATTGATATTTTAGCCCAAACACAAAGCATAGTTGATAATTTGATGCAGATACATTCCCCTCTGCAGCGGGGTTGATGAGCTTGCCTGTTTTCCAGCATTTGTACACAGCATATCACAGAGCTCCCTCCTGAGCAAATCAGCCCAGGTGTGTGCACACTGCGCAACACCCACAGCAAGATTGTGCCTGGTTGGAAGGAACGCCCTGGCACAGGAACAGGAACAGGAGAACACTTCATAGAAAGCCCATGGCACATAAAGGAGAAGATGGGATCAGCGACTCAGAACTTTGTTTTCCAACACAAAAGACTGAACCTTAAGTCAAGTAGAACAAAAGAGTACATTTGTTTATTGTACACATGATTTGGAAGGCATGCATTTTTTCTGGTAACCACAAATTGTAATTTAGGCTTAACAGGAAAGGAGAGAATGGAACATTTTCATTGAGACATTTCGTATCTTACTTAGTATTTCATGTGATTTTAAAAATAACTTTAGAGGTTTTCAGATTTATGTATATTGGTATACATAATGCTTCACCCTAGTTTTAGGCTCTGTGGGTGGAAGGTGCAGAGCCACACCAGGCAGTGCTGGCAGCTCTGGAGGGAATTTGCTTCACTGGTAGTGCTGCTGTCTCTGCTCCAGCTGCTCTATTACCTCTATTACCTCTGCTTCTGCACCTGGTGGCCCCTAACATGCAAGTGCTGCTTTCTTTGTGAGTTCAGCAAGGGAATAAATTAGAGAGGCAGCCATCAGCCCAAGTCTCCTCCACTATGCAGCACCTCTAGCAGCTCAAGACTGGGTGTATATGTTTGGGCTGTTATTATTTCTGAAGCAGCTTCAAATTGCCTGAGAATGTCACAGTAAGCAAATTAAAGACAGATGAACGCAATTAAAGATAAAGGGGTAAGGAGGATCTGGATCTTCGAAACTGCCTATATGATTTAGAGCCATAACTCCTGTCATAACTCCCAATTCACTGAGAATTGACTGTCTAAATCTTTCAAGCTCTTTTGAAACCACCACCCAATAATTCTTCCCTGGGCAGATATCACTAGCTATTGCTTTTCTCCAGTGAGATAACTGTATCATAAATAACATTCAGCAAAATAACTCCATAATACACGGTTTTTATACACTTTTTATACATGTTCACGAGGGTAAAATACTGTCTGTATAAAAAGTTAAGATGGTTTGGTTCTGCCATGGATTAATACATATTTAAACTGTAAAATATTGATTCCTTGCCAAATCTCATCTGGGGTAGTGCTTTCCAAGTCTGTCTTCCATTTCACTTTGGTTTAAAGGATCAAAGAAATTCCACTGCCCTATAAACCAATCTTAGATTCAAAATGAAATGCATCTAGAGGCTAAAAAAGTTGTGTTATGTTAGAGGTAGGTAAAAGCTGTAAAAATGCATTCGCTTCACTGAAATGAAACCCAAGCTTCACCTTTGTGGCCTACAAAGTTAATTTTTCAGTGCACATGAACAAGAGGCTTCTTTAATTCATGCTGAAGCTTTTTGGAACACAAATTAGTCCTTAAGTTACCAATAAAAGCAAGAAGGTTTATATCCCCTCAGTAACAACTACATTCTGTGATCCGTCAATGGGCCAGTAATCCACCTAAGATTAACCATTTTACATTGTTATTATAAGCATTTTAAAATCAAAATTGGATGTGATACTAAGTTAAATGCCTTGAAGAATTCTGTACCCTACATCAAGAGAGCTGCCATTGTCAACCAAGCACATACTTCTGCCAAAATAACAAGATATGCCTTCTAGGAATGCTGACTGGCATTCATTTTTAGGTTCGGGTGCTTTGCTGACATAGTCCTGAATGAACTGTTTATTATTTCAGTCAGTAATATCAGACTAACCCACCTGTTATTCTCTACATGATCTTTCTGTATGATATAGAGATCATGTTGGCAACCACCAGCTATTTGATAATTTTTCAGATCGTCAAGGTGTATTGACATTAATATTACTGGTTGTGGGAGACCTCAGTCAACTTTATGACTTGTGGGCTGGAGCTACCTGTGTAGACTGGTCTGGAAACATTTTTGGTTTGAATATTTAAAAGATGTTTTGCAACATCTTAGTTTGTTTCATTTAATAAACCTTCCTGAATACTTCTGCCTTTCAAGCATATTCTGTGAGATATTGCTCTCTTACTCAATACCAGAGGATGTATTTTGAGTCCTTCCCTAAGAAATCCTGTAATCCTGTATGTTGTTTGCCTTTCTCATTGGGATAATTCCGTTTCAGTGAAATGGGAGCATAAATATGAGAAGCATTTGATCAAGATTTCACTGCATTTCCAGAACAAATAGTAACCAGTTAGAAAAGTTAGAAAAGGACATGGTTTTTCGTGAGCTGTCTCCAGTTTATAGATGGATATGCACAGGGCTTTAATCTGGTATCAAACATAGTAGTGAGGCACCAGCACAGGTTGTCCAAAGAAGCTGTGGATGCCCCATCCCTGGAAGTATTCAAGGGCAGATTGGGTGGGGCTTGGTTTAGTGGAAGGTGTCCCTGCCATGGAGTCACTGTAATTAGATGATCTGTAAGATCCCCTCCAACCCAAACCATTCTATGATTCCATAAACCTTTGCCACAGATGAGTTATATTATCCATTTTAGTATCTTATATCTAAATATATTTAAACAAGGCCAAGTTTTAATTTGTACCAAGAACAAAGACCTTACCAGCTCTCTGTTCTTATCCGTCTGCAGGAAAAATAATATATGAGTGTACATAAATATATATATTTACAACAAAAACTAAAGCAACAAAGGAGAGAGGGAGACAGATGCATTTGCCAAAATAAATTGTGGAATTCCAAGGATGATCAGAAATTTTAGAAAGAGAAATGAATCAAAATTCAATCTCACATTGGGACATATTTGCAGAATAGCCCAGTACCTCTGGCCATAAGGCAAAGCAGGTGTTTTGAGGATGTAAGAAGGTTCTCATGTTCTCAGAGTGGATGCAGATTACTCATGTGTCATCCTTATTGCTCCTCAGTCTTTGCACAAGGTGATATTTTAAGGGAGAAAGCAGCAAGATCAGAAATAAGAATATTCCAGTTTGAACCTAACAGTTGCCAAATGATATAGTAAGATTTACATGTGCACAATGACAAACCAAATAGGTTCACTCAGTCATGAGAAAAGAAGATTAGAAAGGTTGATATATTGTTGTTATTGTAAAATACAGAGTGAAACTACATCTGAAAGTAATTTTTTCCCATTTCATTATAGTTTACAATATACACACTCAATAGTAGCCACTAGCTCTGTAAACTATGACATAATGACTTCCTACCTAATCCTAAACAGTGCCATTATAAGCAATTTTAGCATATTATATTGGGTCAGTGAAAATTTTATTCTCTGAAAGACTGTAAGAGAACAAAGTGCTTTATGAAAAATACCTCATAGTACCATGCACAGCCTGGAGAGGTAATCCACCACCAGTGAGATTCCCTGGCTTTAATCAACACCATGAGTTCAGAAGCCAAGTGCTTCTGCTCTGTGTGTGGGTGGCTCTCTCGTACACAGTAGTCAGGAATGCCTCTCTGGTAACACTGGCAGACCTGTTGTCAAAGTTCATGGTCACTAGAAACCTCAAGACAGAGAGGTTCTTCTGCAGCTGAGTATTTTTCAAACAGGTTAACTTGGGAGCTACTGCTGAGTAAACTGCTACTTGCTGTACTCCCTGTCTGGTACCTCCATCACAGGAAGGAAGAAAGGAAGTGCTAAGGAGAGCTTAAGTCTTTTCCATTTGAAGACTCAAGATGCAGGAAGTTTCATCTTCCTAGTGTGAACCCTATGTAACAAGGAGAAGGAAGGTGGGGGTAGTAATGGCAGATTGAGGGGCTGTAGTGGAAGTGTGCTGCTCTGAAACACCTGCAAGGCTGCTCTGAGCATGGGATCTCATGCTGTGGGAAACCAGGAGGTTCTGCATTTTGCTGGCTCTTCTCTACTTCATGTCACAGCCTTGGAGAGGAAAGAGGCTGGGACAAGACCAGTGTGAGCCTGTGAAGCAGTAACCAGACGTGTCAGCTGATGTGTCTCTGGATATTATAAATCACAGGCTTGATTGTGGCAACCCATATACAGTGACTTTCAGGCTTTTTAAATATAGAGACCCTAACCACTTCCCAAAGGAAGAAGAGATTTGTGTAAGTTAAAGTTGAAGCTTGTGGGTTTTTCTCCCTTAGTTACTTTTCTTGGATCCCTTATAGACCATGACCCTCTGGGACTCACAGATTGCAGGCTGAAAACTATCACTGTAAACACACACAATAATCAAGCAGTGGCACTAATATTATTTAGAGGCTGTCATTCACTTCATGTTTGTTTTGACTGCCTGGACTGCAAGCTTTTCAGGGCAGGAACTGCCATTTTCCATCTATAGTGCTCAACACAGCAAGAACTTGATTTCATGGTGACAATACTGGAACCCGACAATGAATAACAATAATGAATGAACACGGTGATTGTCCTCTAGTGTCAGGAAGGATTCCTCCATGGAAACCATCAAGCCAGAGACCTGATTACTATGAGGCAGAGGAGATAAAAGAAGTTTTACTTCCCACTACTGAATCTATAATTTACTTATTTTTGCAACTATTTCATTGATGTTTTGTGTAATGGGTATTTCTTCCTATAGCTATTGTACTTGCAAAAAAAGTGCAGTTAAAGTGTATAAAATGTCTTAACATGCTTGCTGTCTTACAAGTGGCTGTCCAAACTCTGACACAAATATTGTACCCATTCTGTTCATTCCAGAAAACTGACATTTCTGAAGATGAGGCCAAATGTGTTTACAGATATATTTCTGAGTTTATTCAAGCTGAAAGGTACTTCTCATCTTTTGAAATGTCAGACTGCTGCTCCAAGAAAAATGAGTAGCAGAGATAGGGCCACTGTTGCACAGTTCCATTTTTAAATGAGCAGTATCGGATTGAAGATCCCAGGATTTGTACAGTTCAGTGTTTTGCTATGATATATTGGCTGTGCTGGCAAAATGTAGTTGAGTGCACTGATTATTTGCTTCCATTGAGTGCCCACAGCAATCCCCAAATTCTAGTATCCTTTACCCCCTTATATCTGTTTTAACATCTGTGATATCACCTGAGGGGTTGTACTTTTTAAATGAGAGATTTAATAAGCTGCAGGGCACAGGTTCACTAAAGAGATGTTTTGCAGATAGGTAAAGAGAGGCATAAGGGGAGGACAATGTAGTGAAAAGTCTCACTGTGAATCTGCAGTGAGCAGGTTCTCTGTGTGTTATGGGAGCAGATGGGGAATGGCAGGACTGAGAATGTCAGAAAAATCATGATCTGTGTCTCCTGCTTCAGCTTCCATTGCCTATACTGCTCCTAAAACTTCTTTTGACCTCCTCTCTATTTTAGAGCCCTCTATTAAAATCAGTGTGCAGTATCAGCCCTCATACCATACTGTTCCTGAACTGTTCCTGTACCTTCCATATATGTGCTGGCTGGAGATATTTTTGTGTAAAGCATGTCTTAAAGAGTAGGGAATGTGCCTTTTTTTTTAATCACAGATGAACTAAATAGTTAATTTTGAGTATTTACCTCAAAATTGCTTGGATATGAAAAATGCGCCACACCAGGAAATCAAAACAGAACATTAAAACTGGTTGATAAATCATTTGATTGTTACAAACCCCCATTTTTTCCTTTGGTAGTATTGGAACTGTCTTAGGAGCTTGCTGCAAGATAGTAATGTGGATTTGCTATTGCTGTTGAAACCTCGATTAAACCCCTGTGCCAAATTACCCAGTCTGCACTTAGCAGTGGAACCACTTTGACACAGCTCTCTGCTAGAGCAAGATGACTTGTTTACTTTAATACTGTTCAGTACAAAATTAAAGGTTAGATTATCTGTAGTAGCTGCAAGGTTTAAGTGTGGCAAAAGCACTGTGAAGGATCAGGTCAGCCAGCTTCCATTAAAAGAAGTAAAAGATGAAGCAGCCTGGAAGATTTGCCTGCAATTTTTTGATGTTTATCTTTTAGGATTTCCTTTCCCATAGTGAAGGTGTCTGTTGTTGACACTTATTACAAACCTTTCTGCTTGACACAAGCTGGTTTATTTTCACTGCCTTTTCATATCATTTCGTCAGTCTCTCTTCTTTTTTTTCCATATGACACCTTTCTGTGAGAACAAATATTGACAGGTATTTTACAAATATTGACAGATATTTTCTGCTTGTACAGAGAATAGAGGTATAATAATAATTAAATTACTTTTAAGTAAAACTGGTACTGTTACTTCAGAGAAGGCAAGGGCACACATGGAATTTGTCCTAAAGAATCTATTCTATAGGGAATTTTATCAGATAAGATTTGTATGAACAGTATGTAAATAATATCTGTCTGTAAATAATAACAGTCCCTAAATAGAACTTAGGGGAAAAATTACAAGATCAGTCCCGATCAAGATCAAGAGTAAGATCCATAATAAATCTCTGGTCATTTCCAATAGACATAGGACAAGGAACCAAATTTGCTATCGCTCTGCTGTCATGGTATATCTCAATGAAGATTGCATTTTTCCAGCATCTTCTACATATCTGACTTCAGATGTCTTCCTTCTGGAGACACCCATGAAACATGCTGGGAAGTTGAGCTGTGAGTAACATGGTGCTTTAAAGGGATGCTAGAGAAAGCAAGCCCATTGTTCCTTTCGCTGCTGTGACTTTCGAAAGCCATACAAAGAGGGAGGCTGAAGGCTGTTACAGAGGCAGGAGGTGCTGCCTCTTAGTCCAATAATTTTGTGTCTGAAGCAGCAAACAATATTCTCTTTAATGAACAACTTAGATGACATGTGGCACTCAGTACTTCTGAAAAGGCTCCAGACTCTGGGATGTGACCTACCACAAACCCAGGCAGGAAAGTTCAAGCCTTCCAGCTTCCTTCCAGGTAATACACCCAGGTGTTTAACTGGTTCAGATGATGCTTATTAATGGGTACTTGTGGTCTCACGTTGAAATAGTTGTAACAGTTACAAAATATAAAAAACTAATTTTAATTAAGGACAGCATAGAAAGAAAGGGATTAAAGTGCAGAGCTCTCAGTGCAGAGAGGTATCAATGTCTAGTAAGATTTTTCTAGTGCATTTTTTGTAAATAGAAACTGTTACAGTTTCATGTAAGTTGGAATAAATTTGCTAAATGCAATAAGTTTGATATCAGATAGGATTTAGACAAACATTCTCCTACATACAACCTCTCAGAGGAACTCAGTGTCTCACGTTTATGAAGCTGTGTGTTGTAGACTAAGTCTATACTTGCTGCTGCAGCAAACATTTACAGCTAATGATGACAAGTGTATCCTCTTTATGCCATAAACAATTGATTCTGAAGCAAAGATAAGAGAATTATTTATTATGTATTTCATCTGTAAAATTAATTAACTCCTTTGATTTAGCTGAGAAAGGTGATGTTTTCTGAAGTTCAGCTTTACTGGAAATTGACCTTTCCATCTACAAACATACCATTTAATTTACAACAGAAACAAAACCTTCGGAATTGTATTTACTCAATAACTTTAATAAAGGTCAACCCTTTTCAGAAACAATTGTAAATGTGGCATTTAGCCTTCATATTTTGGAAAGTGTTACTTGAATCTTCACATCCAAATAGAACATTGCCTTTGAATTAAAAACAGCTAAATAAATAAGAACAAAGAAATTTTTCAAAATTGTCTAGTTCTCAAGTGTTGTAATTAGCCTTTAGCCTTTTGTCCAGGTTTAAAAAACAGGTGTCTGCCAAGGAAGGCAGGAACCTCCCTTGGAATGGAAAATGTGACCCCCTTCCCTCCAAATTATTATAACTTTGAAATTACGGGGCTTTCAGGCAAAAATATGGGGAAAAAGAACAGCAGTTCTTTACGATATCTATCTATCTATCTATCTATCTATCTAT
>VZRQ01006958.1:174038-193181 GCA_013397975.1 Machaerirhynchus nigripectus
GGGCTTGGGTAGACACGGAGTGCTGGGTTAGAGTGTAGCGAAGAAACCCGGAGCAGCGGCAGAAAGCAGCGGGGCTGAGCAGTGGCAGCCGAGCTTCTCCGTAGCAGCTGCCGCACGCAGCCGGGGAGACGCGCCCTGCGGAAGGGGGAGGGTGTCGGGGTCCCATTCCCAGTGAGGTCGGGTGTTGGGAAGGTCCCAGTTCAGCAGCTGCTCTTGCGAGCAGAAGCTCACCCGCAGTAAGGAGAAGCCGTGCAGGACGAGAACTCCACAGAGGCAGCGAATCCCATGGGCAGCCACTGTCTGGCACCAAAAACCACACCTCTCCACCCCGCTCCCAAGAGTGAGAGAGGAGCCATGCCCAGCCCCTCACACCATGGCCAAAATCTTACGGTATCTTCGCCCTTCCCAAAAGAAACCCCCCCAGGTAAGAGAGTAGCCAGCTACACCCTTCCCCCCACCTTGGCCACTTCTTTTGTCTCTTAAGTACCGTCATAATCATCTCTCAGGGAGCTAATGGGACAAAATTCCATGAGAGAAAGAAAAAAAAACAGGAAAAATCCTAACCTCCAGCACCTTTATACTTCTACAGGACTGTTTTCTTGAGTCTTCTGTGACTAAGGTCGACTAGTGTTCAACACCTATAGTATGTATACTAAGAATGAATATAATATGGTTTAAAAGGTCCACCAAGTGCAGCAGGAAATAGAACAGGCTTTTTCTTTGACCTTTAAGAAGGTGACTTGGAAAATTCATTGAAGAAAAGCCTATTCATCTGAGAAACAGAGGCCCCAGCAAAGCACTTTAGTGTATGGTTGGCCTCAAGTGTGAGCAGCCCCACGTCAGTCAATGGGTCCAGCCTGTGCTTGAAGGCAGCACTAGTTATTTATTATGTGTATTGTAGTTGAGCCCTGGGCTGTCAAGCTGGAGCACAACCCTGCTGTGTAATGAACTAAAAAACCCAACAAACAACAACAACAACCACTGAAAAACCCCCAAAAAACAACAACAATCACCAAAAAAAAAAACTCCCACCAAACAAAAAAAAAAAACCCAAAAACCTCCCACAAACAAACAAAAAAACCCCAAAACATGCACACACACACACATACCCCCCTAAAAAAAAACCCCTGCTGACCAACCAACCCACAAAAAAACCCAAAAAACCAAACAACCAAAAAAAGCCCCAATGTAATAGATTATGCTAAAAAGTGGAAATTTTCAGGATGGGTTCATTTTTCATTAAGACCTGTCTGAGATCAAAGAATCTAATTGCCTGGTGTCCAGGTACGACAAGTGACATCCAGATACGGAAAGTGGCATCCAGATGTGGAAAATACCATCCAGACAGAATTTCCGTTTTCTTTCTGTCTCTCGTCCTTAACTCTATAGCTGGCAGGACTTTTTAATCCGCCAGTTCTCAAACTGTAACAAGTGAAGGCCATTTGGATGAGAACACCTTGGAGTTTGCACAATCTAAAGAGGAAATAAGCAAACAAGAGAGATAAGCAGGGATTTAAATCTGTTTTTTTCACTCCTGGTTTCTCTCCAAAAGAGCATTCTTTCTTAAGGCTAGATGCAGGTAGAAAGCTTTCTGCCATCTCACATGATGCTGGAATAGGAAAAAGGTTTGGAAGTCTCAGACTTTCTGAAGAAAGCACCATCTCTTACAAGGAATTTGTAATGTGTTTCAATGTGTGGATCCCATAAGCAACTGCAGAACCCTTCCAACAGCTTCAGTGAAGAAAGGATTTACATAAATCCAATAAAAAAGCTTACATTTGTCATCATATGATAACATTTCAAACTAGCATGTGGAAAATGCAGCCTAATAGAATTAGCCAGAGAATTGGATGGCTCAGGACATTTCAGTCAGATTAATACTAATCTTACAACGATTTATAGTGTGAGGAAACTTTCTCTACAGAATAAACATACTAGACTCAGTTAAAAAATGTCATAACTGCTGACCTCAATGCTATTACACCTGGAATGTATTAAAATTGTCTTCCCAAGAGCCTTCTTCTACAGTTTTTAACCTCTATTAGTCCCATTGCCTTTAAGAGGCTAAAATAATAGTGAATTAATCCAAAATTACTGTTTCTTTGATCTTTTTCAGAGTTGAATGCTAGTCCTGTGCTTTGTGGACTGAGTGCTGTAGGCTAAAATTTAAGTTTGAGAGCTGCTGAAGCAAGAAATTGTTTTGCAGTGGCAGCATAAAAAAGCCTCCAAAACAAACTCAGTGTACAACATACAACAGGGCTAAGCCAGAAATTTCTAGATGTAGAAGCTGCTCTGGACTGTTGAAATTCCTTGTGGGTTCAGTAATAGATAAATTCAAAAAGCTGCTTGCCTGTAAAACGTTTGACCAAAGGTGAATCAGCTTCCAGCATTATTCATTCAAGGCAATCATCATAGTCTTCAACCTTGACATCAACATCTGACCTAAAGCTCTGTATCCCTGAATCTCTTGAAACATCTCAGTTCAGAACCAGTTTAAGCTGTGCAAGGCCAATGCATTACCTTATGTAAGTGATACTGAGATAACTTCACCCCACTACACTATTCTTTGTTATGAGCATAAGTACATTCACCAAGCTGCTAGGAGGCTGCTCAGATCTTGGAGGTACACTGTTGGTGTAGGTGGACAATCCAGAGCCATGACAGATGAAAAAGAACAACTCCTGTTTCCTGGTGCATGATGCCTTATCTCACTGGAAGAGGAAGGAATGTACATTCATCTTTCCCTTTGCTTCTGGAGAGTAAGAGCAGCTTGTTGGTGTTCTTGCAGCAAAGTGAAGGTTCGATGCTTACTGTTTTGAATTTTATATTCTTATTTAAGGTTACATCCCTGGAATTCAGTTGGTTCCTAAAATACTTGCAAGCCTTCACCAGCTGCAGAAGACAGTCTCACCAGATTATTATTTGTTGTGTTATAGTAAGACCTCCAGGACAAAGCAGAAATAAGGTCCTGTTTTGTTGGCTTCTTGAAAACTTAGAGCTACATAAGTGTGTGGACAAGACAAACTGGAACAAAGTAAAGACACAACACACAAAGTGAAGAATGCCAGTGCAAAACCAGACAGGTTATAAGTCTTTTTTTATTTAGCTTTGGACTGGGGAAAAGGGATAGGCTATGAAAAAAAGTATCATAGAATCCTTAAGGTTGGAAAAGACCTCCAAGGTCATTGAGTCCAACCTTTGAAAGCACCATGTCCAAGTAAGTACTAAACAATCACTAAACAACCAAATGTCCTTTATTTCAGCTGCTCTATACCTGCTTTATTTAGCTCAATTTTCCAGAGAACTCCCTCTCACAGATTTTGACAAAAACTATGTACAAAGAAAGAGTATATGTTGCACCTTATCCCACCCTAACTCTGTATAGTTTTGCACACAGATGATTTAGGGGTCTTGGTTTGAATTGAAATTTTGGAAGTATTACTATACTAATTCCAGTTTTATTCTCTCAGTACTACTCAAAACTGTCCAGCCATAAAAGGTGTTTGATTCTGTATGAATTAACAGCTACAATAATGAAAAGGACTAGTGGGAAGTACTTGACAGATTTTTTTTACTGTAGAAGAGATTAGTAACATTTTGGCTACATGGATTACTTATCTCACTACCAAAAGAATCTGAGTTCTTTGTGAAATGGTCCCAATAATATGGGTTAATGATACAAGTTCACTTGATCTTTCTCACTCTCATTGTAACGCTTGCTTCACTTTCATAAACTGACTGTATTCTCTCGTATCTTTCAGAGTCCTTTGCAGTGTTGCCACTAAAACTTCAATCTCACTCAACACAGTAATAAATCTCAAAGGTAGCTAGAGAGCTCTTTGCAATGTATTTTAAGTGACACTTCCGTCTTGTCATGTGTCATTTAGACAGTAATAAAATGGCAGTGGCTGGCACAAAACTAGAAGGATCAGACTGTATATATTGGATCAGACAATATATACATATATAATATATACTATAATGATAGCAATAAGGCAAAACAGTCTGTTCCAGTCAAGTTCTGGAAGTCCTTTAGTATACCCTTTCCCTTTTCCAGAAAAAATTCATTTCTAGGCTCAAAAGGGCAAATGTTGATGTTTGAAAGCCTCATTGGTTTGGAGATGAAATACAGAGTAGTTTAAACATCAGAAGAAAATTTTAAAGAAATATCTGCATGTGGAATATGGGTTAATAAAATATAAATGTTAAGTCAATATATTTGGTTATCTAAAAGAAATATTAATAAACTCATTACTACTGTCTTACTTTGACTCTGAAAACAGCTTTCACTGTTAATGAATACAATTTGGTGGAATTTACTATGTTAAGATAACATATTTAGCAATATGCACGCCCTTAAACCAAGTAGTAAAAGCAACCTGAGAGCAAATACTAAAAAGGTTCTTGTACTAATGAAGGAATCTCCTTAACACAAAATTCTAAGAGACAAATATACCCACTGTCAAGCACCAGCTGTTCTAGAATTTTGTGTTTATCTTATAGGGACTTTGGGTACTAAAAATGTGCCCTTTACCCTTTCAGACTGGGCAAAAATATTTCAGTAAAGAGAATTTTGAACATACTTATTCTGTATTTTGAAAGAAGAGCAAGAAAGATCCTGTATGTGGTTGTGTAAATATACTCAAATACTGCAACAGTATTTGTTACTTGTAATGGTATTTGTGAATGGGATTGGTCTTTGAAAACTTAGTCATAAGAGACTGCAGCTACTGCACTTGCAAATGTTAATGCTTCTGGCTGCAGTTCCAGCATTCCAGCATTCCAGCAGCCTGCCAAATGGGTGATTGGGAAGCAGTTGGCGTGCTGCACTATCTAGCTTTCTTCACATTCCCTCATATTCTCCTTCTTCCTTCTCTCCCTCTTTGGTTGACACAATTTTCCACTAGCAATTCAGAAACTGAAGAGAAAAAATAAGAAGTTTCTGTTTATTTCTTAATATTCAGAAGTCCCACTGATGACAGTGGGAAGTTTGCATATGAAAGGATGACAGGGTTGAGTTGTAACCAAAATTCATATTTGAAAAATGGCAAAATATGTTCTAAGCTTTCGAGATTATTAGAATGCAACAACCCCATGTTTCTGTTCACCTCCCATTGTAATTCAGGCAACTGGACAGCATAAAGATACTCAAAATAGACCAAAAGTGTCCTATTAAAACCACAATCTTGCTTAAAAGGTATTTCTTTTCACATCCATTCAAAAGAAATAAACAATAACGATACCATCCTACCTAAGAAAAGCATGGAAAAGGCAACAAAATACTGAAGCCAGTTACTGCTATCCAGTGATGCCATTATTTTGGTGCCCCAGTATTTTGTATCCCATTGTGGTTTCTAAGCTGCCTCAAGCTCCTTGTTAAGATTTGATTAAATCATCACATAGTGACTTGAAGGTGATATGGCAGCTGCCTGCAGGCAATTTAAAACAAAAAAATAGAGGTGTGAGTGTGCCCACACACATATGGACTGTATTGACTTACAGAGAACCGTCCTCTGAGACTGGTGACAGAAAGCCAATGAGTCTGGGGCATCGTCTGTGCCCTGAGAAACACTGCTCTGACTGGAGATTCTGCTGCCTTGTTTGGAGCAGTGTATTAACTCTCGTATAAACTGCCTGCATACATTTCTGTATTTTAAATGCAGTTCATTCTTTCATGGTTTTGTGAGCCTCTGTTTAATGACAAAGCAGCTCTTCGTTTGTCAAAGGCTGAATGCCACTTCTGTACAGCACTGGAGCTTTTTGTGCCTAGCTATCAGTGCATGCCAGTGTTCAACAGCAAAGTGATGAATTCATAAAATGTACTAGTTGCTCAGCATTAAACATGCTACACCACTAGGATGTGATAATCATACTGACTTTTGAGAAAATGTTTTGGGGTTTGGTATTACAAAAAGTCTTTGTGTCTTGGAGTTGATGCTCTAACCCCCTACTAGTAAGAGGAGACTTTTGCAGCATTCCCTCCACCCCCTCACCNGGTACCTTTCCCTTTTTACAGATGCCAGCAACAGAATAAATTTTCTTTCTCAAGACTGTTTTTGTAAAACAAGATATCACAAGCATTGGAGCTAATAAGCATTCTCACTGAAAGTATTCACACAGCTGTTTTGTAAATGTTTGCAAACCATTCAGATACGGATCAGAAACAATGATGAGTGATGGAGGTGACCAGTAACACTTAAAAAACCTGGAGAGCTGATACCTCATACATTCAGTATGTAAGGAAGATGAACAGTGCTCTTGCCTTTAATTCCTCTGGAGGGTTTTTCACATGAATATGTATGTGCAGGCCCTGTTGTTCTCTTTATAGATTAAGTTTTGGAAAACTGAAAGTTTCTTATTAATGCTGAAGCTAGAAGGTGAAAGCACAACCATTGACTACATGTGATTACAAAGTATATATTTTTTTACATGTAGACATTAACTTGCTTATATCTCTGAGTATAGTGCTAAACAGTTGTTCTTAGCAGTTTCTCACGTTTATGTGAGCACCTCTTTTAAGAGACGGACTCCTGGAGATAGAGCATTTTATGTCAGAGAAATGAGAAGAGCTACCCTGACTATACAGCAGACAAAATTCTCTAAACTAGACCTGCTTATATATAGGCTCCTGCATCTATATTTCACACAAAGTCACCAAGCTTCTCAGAGTTACAGAGCTTCTGCTGCTTTTAATGATTTATATTGTTTTCAGGTACCTATATTAGAGACTTGATTTCAGGAGGTATTATTCACAGTTTAAATGCAATGCAAAATGCAACTACTCAATGCAGATATTCTGACTGCTTTAATACTGTGTTCAGATGTAGAGTCAGTTGCTTAACTGGGGAATCAGAGTTTGTTTTTCACCCTTCTATTCCAGATTCTTTACATCAGTCAGTCACCCCCAGTTCTGCAAACACAAAACTGCTAAGCCTTTTTTTAAAAATGTGTATCACATAATGCGTTCTTTTAGTGTTTGAGCCTGTGCCCATTGAGGTCAATGACAAAGCTTCTATTGACTTCCATGATACAGAATCAGGCCCCGAGGCTCAAAGAATTGCTGCATTGTTAATCTCTTGGTGCTAGCAGGCAAAAGGGCTTGTAAATGCATATCCCACTGCCAATAAATGGATGCCAAGCAGTCAGCATTTCTTGCACCCAAAGCATACAAACTTCATATCTATATAGGTTTTCAGAAGTCTAACTGAGGCACAGGCCCTCTCTAGGCTCCCAGAGCTAACTTATCTGTCTATGGATTAAAGCACCATTAATGAGCAACCTGAATTTTGCTGAATTAATCAGACCAAAGGCAAATCTAGCATATTTTTTTATGGAAGAGAGGTAGTCTGTTTTATCATCTCCTCTGTCATTGATCCTGTACAGTACATTTTACAGGGTAAAGTTTTGAAACGATTAACTGCCCTGTTCCCCCATAGTACTTCACACATTTGATCGATTTCTAGTCATTTCATTCAGCCCTGACCTTGCTGTGTTGCAGTCATTTCTATAGCTCCAAATCCAGTTAATCTGTGCTCAGTGTCTGAATTTACAGCTGAACAACCAAAACATTTAAATATTAACTAACCTTTCCTTCTTTCTATATTCTTTTTGGCTTCCTAAATTGTTATGGTATGATCTCAGTACTTTCCATGTGACCTGTAGGGACACATCCTGAGGCCTGTAATCCTTTCTTTGGCAACAAATCTACTGAAGATGGAAGTACACTCCCAAAATCTGCAAGGCTATTTGACTCTGTCTCCCTTTTTTTTCAGGAAACAGACCATTTAGAGAATACCTATTGATGTCTTTGAAACATTGAAAAGCATTAGGCAAGGGGGGTAAGGATTGTCAAGAATGTAGACAGTTTTCTAATAATTTGAATCCATAGATAGGGCACATTATCATGTTTATGTGAAACACCTTTCCTTTTAATGCTGCTCCTGGAATAAAAGAGATGCTTTTGAGATCAAACTACTTTTCATCTCCAAATCAGTTTTTGATTTAGAGTACAAATCATAGTATCACAGAATTCTTTGGGTTGGAAGGGACCTTAAAAAGCACCCAGTTGCAACCCACCTGCCATGGGCAGGGATACCTTCTACTAGACCAGCTTGCACAGGGCCCCATCCAGCCTAGCCTTGAACACTTCCAGGGATGGGGCAGCCACAGCTTCTCTGGGCAATCTGTCCCAAGGCCTCACCACCCTCACAAGAAAGAATTTCTTCCTAACATCTAATCTGGATCTACTCTCTTTCAGTTTAAAGCTATTCCTTCTTGTCCTATCACCACAAGCCATTGTAAAAAGTCCCTCTCCAGCTCTCTTGTACTCTACCAAGCAGATCCCCAAAGAGGCCAAATCTCTGCTGAAGCCCAGCGGAGTGAGCTTTTTGTGTGCCCTCCTTCCTGCCCTAAGGATCTAGAACTCCACCACTATATGGTCACTTCATGTCCATCCACTCAGCTGGTGGGGTCATGGGCTCTACTGAACAGAAGGAAAAGCCACTGAGCTGAAATGCACATTAAGCCCTACATGAGGAGTACTCCCCAGAGTAGAGAATGTATTTATTAAACATAGCTGCTTAGCAGCACTGCTTACATTTTTAAAAATCAGTTTTGCTGCCTTTTGTGACAAAAATAGGCTTTCATTTCTCTCTTGCTTCTGTTTCAGAATGAGCTCTGTTTTTCAGAAAGAGCCAACACAGCTTCCACATACATGTCAGATTCTTATGAGCAACTTCAACAGGGCTGAAAGTTTCAAAAGTTTCAGTGTGCTACACCTAATAAACCTCACTGACAAGTTTCAGGCTGCAAGGACGTCACTGGAGGTCAATTAGAAGGCAGTGATATCACAGAGAAACCATTGAAGACCATGTTAAGCCTTTAAAGACTGTACTTGGCTGTGAGATTGGGAAGGGAGAGAATATGATTTGACTGTCTCAGGGCCCCAGACGAGTTGGCAGAACTAAGAGCTTGAAAGTGCATTTTTAATCTTGAAAGGAGTATGTTTGGTACAAGTAATCAAGACATACATAGGATTCCACAGGGCCGTTTTCACAAAGCTGCTGTGCAATATTTATTTCTGGGTCAGTTGGAAGCACTCAACCTTCTGAATCAGAAATATATTTCCTGTTGCGGGGATTGTACACATACGTGTACTTCATGGGTTTTTTACATGTTATGATCATGGCCTAATCAAAATAAAATTAGAATGGTATTTCCTCCTTTTTTCATTTGACATCTAATGACTTGGAGTCCAGTCTGATGTCAATGATGGTTTGTAAGTCACTGTGCATGGGACCAGAACTTTATCTCAAGCTTACATTTTAATATTTCTAGACTTACCAGTCAGATCTAGCCTGATGACCTTGAGACAGTCTGTGAACTTTGAAAAATGCTGCTGCTACTAAGAGCCACCATTCAGCTTCCTGTTGACTTGAGCAGTCTAAGTGGTCCTGTATGTTCCAAAACCTCACTAATTCAGCAAAAGTATTTTGAAGAGCACCAACTAAACTGAGAGAGTAGATCTTCCCCGATGAACCAATTTTGGAAATTTTAGTTATGTTTTGTCATCAAAATGAGTGTTGCTGACGGATGTGAGAAGTGCTGTCAGCTGATCTTTGTGGGTTTAGCTTACAGCTACAGTTCTGACAAAATTATTTGCATGTATCTATTTTAGATCATTACCACCTTATTTGAAATATATCATAATCAAGGCATATGTAAGAGTAAAGTTATGGGGACCAATGACTATTTGTAAATATGAGAACTACAGGAATATTCTGTTATGAAAAACTGGCATGTATATTTCATCCTGAAAATATGCAGAAATTTGTTGACTTTTGGTTCATTATTGTGAAAAGTACGGAAAATGCATTCACTGAGAACAAGTGAAACAGCTGGATTCTGGTCTTGTTTTAAATACAAATCTCAGCACTTACTAACTTCCCAATGTCATCTCCAATGTGAAATAGCTCTTTTAGCCTAAGCAAAGCTCATGCTGCAGTCGAGGAGGCTGTGGAAACAGCAGAATGTATCTGGAGTACATGATCACACTCACATAGCCTTGTACCTATGTGAAGATGTCCATCATGGCCCGATGTTTATTTGGGTTTGACAGTAGGTCTGCAGGGGTGTTTCTCAGGCTGCTAATTATCAGTAACTGGAGTTTCTTTAAATATTGACTCATGGACTGTTCTAGAACAATTTCTGCCTTTTCTGAATTCTTTCATCCTCTGAATTACAGTGTCATCCCCAAGCCTCTTTTTCCTAGTCAAGGAGGGTCTTCACCCCAGAAATTGTATGTGAACTGCCTTGTTAGAGAAACATCACTGGGCTGGTAATTATTTGTACACAGGTGAGCTGTTGACTGCTGACTGAACAGGAGCTGAGACAACTCCTGGCACTCTGAGCCATATTTTACAGCTATTCATTGTTGTATTTACAACAATACAGCCTGCTGAGGTGACATCTCCCAGCACTCTTCTGCAAAAAGGGACAGAGCATGTGGGATGAAGGGTCATATTCTGAGGAGAGGTACATATACTGGCAGGTGGCTTCTAGCAAGAGCCAAGGGGGACATAAATGATTCAGAAACTACAGGACCCAGGAGATGCAAATCTTGCAAAACCATAGTCATTATGGTCCAATTCACAAAGAATTAGAATAATGCCCTCTTTCCTCCTTACTTAGCACAGATGTTTTTCATGATCTCAATATGTTAGTAAATCCATAAAAGAGAGTATTTGTCCTCCAAACTGAATCCATAATCCAAGCAGATGTATACAGCAAACACATGACTTCGTGTGTGCCTTAAAGCCAAACTCCTCACTGAAAACTTTTGGAGTGCTGCTCTACTTGGAAGTTGAATTCAGCTCCAAGAGCAAAGCCAGGTTCAAGGTTCATGTATATTTAGGCATAAGGGATTGTGTGATACTGGTGCAATGGGGTAGCCCTAAAGCTATGAATGAGCTTGCGCAGAAAACATACCCTTTGGTGCTGCTGTCATTGGATTTCACCTTTGACAGCAGAATGTTTCCCTGAAGAATAACAGAAACAAATGCTTTCCAAAAGATTTCCAGCATGTCACTTTTCATATATACTTAATATTTCAAAACCTTATAACAGCACTCCAGAAATTTACAGCACCAAGGGGACCTATTTAGCAATGCCTTTCCAGTAATCTGCTTTTTTTTCTTTCTTCAACTGCATAATTATGTTAGAAATAAGGAAAGCAACTGTATATTCATGGTCCAGTTTAACAGGCCCCAATACTTTGCCGAAGCATTGCAGTGGATCAGTTGGAGTTAATTATTATACAAGATTAAATTGCAAATAACAACAGTATGTCAAAGTAATACATAAGGTCTGCCTTGCAACACAAAAGAGAGAAATTTCAAATTTAAGTCTAAAATTATGTCTTTACATTTCCTCCTTAACTCGCTACACAACACTTAAATTGTCAGAGCCCCAAAGAAACCTTGTGTAAGACTGGCCACTTCTTAGCTAACCCTTATGTGATAACTGCCTACAAGAAAGTCTTAAGGACAACCCTGAATTGTCTTGTTTTGGGGAATTTAATTAACTGGTTAATCACTGTGAAAGTAATTGTGGAGGTGGGTGCTTCTCCGAGTCAGTGTCATAACCTAGGTGCAGGAGGTAGAGCTATTGTTTCTGAAAAGGAGTGATTTTTATGTAGACAGGTTTCAAGGTAGAACTGCAAGGCACTCTCTCTACCACTTTCACCTTCCAAAAAAAAGGAAAAAAAATCCATGCTCTTTTATTTTATACTTTCCAATGTATAATGAACAATAGTTTATGAAATATTTTAAACATAAAAATTCTAGTCCTTACTTTCCTGTTGTTTCCTAGCCTCTCTTGTATCTCAACGCTATGGATATGTAGGAACAAAATGGGCTATTAGCTTTATTCAAAGACCATTGAAGTCAATAGAATGCTGCTTAATGAATGTAATGGTTTTTAGATTAAAGTCTAGGTTACTGCATCACAAGTACCAAGGAAATAGCATCTGACTCATGGAAAGGAAGGACTTGACTTGATTTGCATTCATTGTTTTGTATTTGCTAAAAGACATAAATTATTATCTGAGATTGAGCATCCGTTATGGTTTGATGTTCTAAACAGTTCTCTGTAGCAGCAGAGGGGCCTCCAGCAGCAAGGGGAACAATCACATTTGATACCCCTAATATTCATAAAGCAATATAACAGATAAAATAATAATTTGAAGCAAGAAAAAATTGCAGTGCTTCATTTTTTTAATTTAATTTTTTACTCTTGAAACAGGATTCTTCATGGGGTACATATGCAAGTAAGCTAAACAGTAAAAACAAATGTTAAATTTAAGATTATGGAATAATTTTTAAATGAAAGGAATTAAAGCCTAAACTTTAGTCTCACGGGAGTTAAATCTGGTATATAGATCACTCAAGGGTATGCAGCCTCAATCAGATTCTTTGTGCCATGAAAAATATATTTACTGCAGAAAAGTTCACACTGCAGAAAAGTTGAACAGAGACCATTTACCCTACTCCACAGTAGAATTTATTTCACTGATCTAAGATGCCTTACACTGGATTAGGATTTGATCCAGTGTATTTTGAAAAGCAACAGAAAGAACTGTGGGGCTGTGAACACCAAATAGATGGGTGCCCCTTCCTTGACTTTGCCTGAGCCAGTTACACTGTGAAATCTGCTTTCAAACTTACTGAAATTAATGGTTGTATAAACAACAGAGCTTCATCATCAAAAGCAGGGTGCTTTAGCAACATCATGGGTTAGAAAGTTCTAAAAATAGACATTCAGTGATACCTTCATGTTAGTGCTTGAGTGCTTAGCTGTTATTGAGTGTTTATGAGGACCCAGGAGAACTCAAAATAGGGTTCTAGCAGTTCACATGTTCAAGAGCAGTTTCAGGATAAAATGCTACTAAAACAACATCTAACAGATGATAATAAATAAATATCTCTTTTCCTGTAAATCAGGTCTGTAGATTCTTTGGGACACTTCTGGACTACTTCTGAAGAATCTGCAAAGAGTAATTAAGGATAGTAAATCTATTGCCAGTCAGCTTCAGTTTGCTATCTAGGGACCACTGCATATCTTCAGCTTAAGACTCTTCAAACTGATATAAGGTGAGAATTGCTATTACAAAGCTCTTCTGCAACTGTGGGGGCTTTTTTACTTCTTATGCCTTCTGTTGTGCTGAAAAAGCAATCAAACAGGCAGTCGGTTTTGTGCTGTAATTATCAAGACCCAGCATAATTGCTGCAAGGTGTGACTTACAAAACCAAAAAACTTTTAATTAGGAATGGAAGTTTCATAAAGCATGAGAACGCTTCTTTTAACACTGGCTATATTGTTAATACCAGATCTTTTCAAATAAACCACTGGGTTTCTGAAGGATTTGCTTTTCTCCTGAACACTGCAGATTATTAGAACCACGTTGTTATTCACATCAACCTAAGTGTACAACTGTAGCCATCTTGTACTCTCAGTTCACCTCACTGAAATAATTGAAACAAATCATGTTGGATGAAATTCATCTCTGTGCAGATGGACAATGCAAGTTCTTCACAATATGACAAAGTATGATTTAAGAACTCTGTATTAGTTCTTTCAGTATACGGGGATCAAAATTTCCAGCCTATGGGTTACACTGCAGTGTTGCAGTAGGGTATCTCTCTCTTCATATAATTTTCCTCTGTTGCCTTCTCAGATTCTGGACTGTTCTGTAAATTCCCTGTATTGACAGTTTGCTATGATCCGTGGTGGTTTTCTTCCATTTCTTACCTTGTTAGACCTTGAGCTGCTGTTGGAATTGGATGGTAGGCAGGTCTCCAAGTGAGAGGGATAAAAAGGTCTTAAATTACGAGAGCCACTAATTCTTATCATGTATGCTGTATGCACCTCTTTCTTCTAAGGAAATGCTTTCTTTTCATAGCACTTACATAAGGGAATCTTGTCACATTCAAAGTATTATTTCTTGGGCAGTGACAAAGCAAGGGAGAGACCAGCACCCCACAAACACTATATTCTCCAGGACTAAAGAAGAAAAAGTTCATTTTCTGTCTCATTTCCTTCCCATATTAACTAATACCTTATTTATATTAATTAAATGAATTCTAAATGAAAAGAGAGTTTATTCCATACCGTAGTTCTGCAAAGGCTCACACCAAAAGTAAAACAGGTTCTTTGAAATTAGAAGAGAACCTAATGTCAGTTTTCTGCATAACTCTGAAAACTCTGTAACTACCAGACTGCTGGCCTAGGGGAGGGTAGGAACCTCTGTATGATCAGGTGGAAAAGAAAAATCAGAAATCCTTAATCCTCTAGTGAAAATTTTAAATTCTTTTTTTCTAAACACCTATTTCTAAGAATCTCTACGCTGTTTTCGAAAGACATTTTCATTAGAAGACATTACTGCAGATTTGAGCTGAGATGAGGTGAGTTATGGTAATATACAAATGCACACTGG
This sequence comes from Machaerirhynchus nigripectus, assembly GCA_013397975.1. Lineage (NCBI taxonomy): Eukaryota > Metazoa > Chordata > Aves > Passeriformes > Dicruridae > Machaerirhynchus > Machaerirhynchus nigripectus. The sequence continues at coordinate 188,530 of VZRQ01006958.1, forward strand.
TAAGAAAACAGACTTTTGATTGGCAAACAATCATCTGAAGTGATTATTCATTACTTAGACCTAAACTACATTCTCTTTAAGAAGAATATATTTCAGTAATTATATACAAAAAATATTCAGTAGTCAGATGTTTCACAATTGCAGTGGGTATGAATTGAATATAACTCACAAGATTGCTTGAAAACTGTATTCATTGGTATAAGACAAAAAGGGAGAGAGGATCTACTTTATTAATAGTATATAGGGGATACCACCACGTTTTTATTTGATTTACTGCTTCCTGATGTAATAAATATAGATGAGCACAGCAAAGTACAGGTTTAAGTAAGAATTGCAGGGTTGTGTTATGGCAGCAGTGCCTAGTGTACAGTTAATCGGACTGCAGAAGGTAATATAAATTGTTTCTGACATTATGGGACTATAATAACACTACATTTCCACCAGCTCCATAGCTCTTAGAATTAGAAGTATCTATCCTGAAGATACCACAAACCCAAGAAATATGAAGACATTTGTCCATACTGACTGTTTCCACATTTGTGTCTTAGTTGTGCAATTGTAATAGATATAGGTTATTACTGTTACAGTCCACGTTCCGTTCTCAAAAAAGTTGCTGGATGAATTTGCTTCCGCTACCTAAAGTTGAATGAGATTCCAGTAATGGAGTAACGACTGTTATTTATGAACAAGTTTCCTCTTTGACCCTGTTCCTATACAAATCTTGATCACCCTTCCATGTAATGGAACATATTCCTATGTGCCAAACCCAATTATTCTGCCAGGATGTATTGGGTACAATCCTAGCTCCAATGATAGGGGTAATAAACTTACTACACATCTCTGTGGTTCTAGGATTTCACCTGTTAACTGTTCTTAGGAAAAATGAGTAACAACAAATCAATGATTCAAGTAGTCTCCGAACCTGTCTCTAAAACTAAGCAGCAAAAAATAACTTTCAGAGAACTTTAGACATACTGTAAACTCTCATAATGAATAAGAGGAGGAAGTCTTTCTTGAGGCAGCTTGGAACAGCTTTTTTGCCATGAATTCTGAATATCAGTCCCTACAGCATTTTACTAGATAGTCTAATGCATTTACTCTGCTAATTCACATAAAATTTCCAACTTTTAAAAACAATTATTTTTCCCAAGCATATTGTGTAGAAGACAGCTTTATAGATTAGCTGTAAACTGCACAGTAGAATATTTGTTAAACTGTCTCTCGTCTGCAGCTTTCCAGTTTCTTTTTATGTCTCTGTTATTGCCTGGTAATGAAAGGTAAACAGGAGAGCTTCGAAAGTTTGTTCTATGGCCACACATAATCAGATCTAACTAGATATCCTTTTGACCTGTTTTCCAAAATGTATGAAGCTGTAATGTCTGCATTCATTTTCCCTCTTTTGACACTGTACTTTCCCCTTGACTCCTTCTATCTGTAGTTTCATCTTGTCCCTGGATTCCTTTTCATCTTCACTTCTGTCTCTCCCCACTATCACTCTATCTTTTAACTGTCTGTTGTAGAATTAATCCATTTAGCTAATCAAAATGCTGACATTGACATAAAGTTTGGTTACTTGTGTGTCCTTTGCTTTTATGAAGAAATAACTGGTTTAAAACAAGCGAACAAAAAAAGGTGTAAGACGTATTTGATAATTTATTAGAAATTATGACATGATTTGGTTCACATTGGGAGAAACACAATGATTGCTAGAATCTCTCTGCCTGAGCTTCTTTCTCGCAATTAGAAATAGGAATACAAAAATAGTAAAGTCAGCTTAGTGCAGTTAGGGTGAAGCTTCAGCCACAGAATCCTGCCATGACTTTACAGTAACACTATGGGTTTAGCCTAGTAACATCAGAAAGCACAGTGAGAATGCTGTGTCCCAAATTCCATAGCATTTTTCTAATCCACTATCAGACATTACAATGAGAACACATTAGCTAATTATAAATCATTACCTTCTCCTGCTCAGGTAGATACTCTGAACCCCGAGTGTCCAGAACAGTAAAAATCATCTAAACATGAAGCTTGATTATCCTGGAAAATCTTGGTTGTATTTAGTAAGGGAAGGTTTGGGAAAGCATCTGGTACGACCTCGGTTACCATGAACTCATTAATTCAAGTCACTGAGCATTCCTAGCAAAGTATACAAAATATTTCCATGACATTGATATTCACATAAAGGCAAGTAATCTACCATTTTATCCCAGGACACACTGGGTTCACTATAAGAAAGATAAACTCGGATGAGGTCTCTGGAGTTCTCCCAAATCCATATGGAATGGCTGTTGTGCCATTTGTATCTGCTAATCATGCCATAAAGCTAACTGCATAAGCAAAAAAGCAAACTGTATATTGCAAATGCTAATGAGAATAACAACAACAACATGTAAGGGGCTTCAGAAGGAAGAATGCAGGTGATAATGAAAATTTGTCTCTTAGCACAGATGTATTTTGGATCATCACAAGACTGTCCATTTGTAGATCAGGCTGTGAAGCACCATTTCCCTGGAGACAAGGTACCCACCCTGCTGGCAGTGTGTGAGACTGAGACTCTGACACATGCCACATTCATTCATGGTTATTTTATCTCCTCTCTTGTTCTAACATCTATAATGTTAAATATAATTTCTTTCATAATTTTTTCAGTGCACCATCAGCTATCAGTGTGGCAGGTGGCAGTCAGCCTGCAATACTTAGCTGCAGGGATGGAGAGAACTTCACAAGAGCAAGTGAACAGGAAGAAAGTAGGGCCGCTAGCAAAGAACGCCCAAAAAAAAGAGGACAGCAGGACTTTGTAGAGAATGCATTAGAAATAGGCTAGAGGTGTGCAGAACTGGAAAAGGTAAGTAGTTTGGAACAAGACAGAGAAATTATTTGCTAACAGGAATGTGCTTCTGACAACTATCCTTAATGTCTAAATTTCCTGTGCCTGTCTGTAGTTTTCAGATCTGCTATCTTTACCAAAAGACTTTTGGGAGCAGAGTGCTCTACAGCGAAGCTGGGCTGCTTCTCAAGATGTTAATTCTGGGACTGAAACTTCCTTGTTAGGAGAGCTGGGCCAGTTGCTTTCCTTGATTTTTAAATTTTACATCTGTAACAGAAGAATATAATCATGCCTCATGAGGATGCTTACAGGAATGCATAGGTAATATGTGTTCAGGGCTTTGAGCTTGAGGAGTGCTATAGACATAATCATGGACCTTATACCCCACCTGTCCATACAGATAACCATTTCTTTAAAAAGAGAGATGAAGTGACAATTGCCATCTCAGTCTAAGTAGGGAACATTACCATCCACCCTGCAGGCTGATCTCCACCCCTGCCTGAACTGGAACAGTCTCCATCTTCTGGGCACCATTCTCATAAAGGAACACAACGTGTAGCAACCAGTGCATGCACCTTGGAGTGAGCAGGTGTCAAACATATGTCATTCAAAGCATGTGTTACACTCCTGCATCCTGACTGTAGTGCCCTGCTCTTCACCTTTACCTCTGGCTTCCTTCAAAAGTTTGAATCTCTGATGTTGTTCATTAGCATTTGTGCAGTAATCTGTGGCAGTCTTCAATCTTACACCTTGACTACTTACATGATGCTACAGCCAGTGGCACTGGTTGATTATTTTACAAATGCAAAGCCAACTGCATTTAATATTATCCCTAACTGAACTGAACATCAACCCAAACAATGCCACAGTCTAAGATTAAGATAAAAAAAGAAGCAGAGCAGCACTGAGGTAAAGTGACCTGCTGAAATCAGAGGAAAAACAAATATTAAGGGAAAAACAGTCTTTGCTGGGCCTGTGAGATGGACAACTCCACCAACTATTGCTTTTCTATCTCCATTTTATACAGTTTTGTGAGCCCCAAAGCAGCAAAAAGAAAAGCACTGCAGGATCCATATAGCGACGTGTGAAGGGTATGGGTGCAAGAGTACAGAGAACCTGACTCAGGCAGACACACAGCAGCTCTCTGCGTATACAGGGACGCCAGGGGCGTCTCAGGGCTGGTGTTCAAGGCACACGGGATGCCCGTCACCCATCCCCCTGCGGCCACCAGGTTAGCCCTGCTGTGTGCTCTGTGCTGGGGCAGCTCATCAGCTGACACACATGTTCTGTCTCTTCCCAGCACCAAGGATGAAACGGGGAGACTTTATACGAGTTCCTTCCTTTAGAGGAGGTTGGGAAGGACCTAACATTCCCTCGTGTGGGATTAAACTCTTGTCTTTCTTCACTTTACGGCACTGTGGGTGGATGATGCTTCCCTGCTGAGGCGCTGGCACTGGAGGAGGGATGGGGAGAAGTCGGGCGCAGGGACGGCAGCCCCTTCAGGAGAGCGCACGGTCCCTCGGCATTCCTTGCTGTGGCCCTTTCCAGCCCTCCCTGGGCAGCCCCTGCGCTCACGTCTCTCCCCAGCCCTCTCCCCTAAGGCGGGGCCCAGCGGCCCCCACCTGCCCGGGCCCTCACCGGGCCTCTCGCCCCCGGCCCCGAGCCGCCTCCGTTGCCTCCCGGCCCCTAGTCCGGGGGCGTCCGCACCGCCCACCGGGCACGGGCAAGACGCGACCGCCTCCCCATCACCCCCGGCCTCCTCTGCCGGCCCCGGCTCGGCACGGCTCGGCTCCCCGCCCCTCCTTCCTTTTCCCACTCCCTCCCT